>VUQS01017005.1:2290-22699 GCA_015108495.1 Heterochromis multidens | reverse complement strand
AGGATGGAGAGCGAAGCTGTCAACAGAATCTGGGTACGCTTAAGCCTCTGCCCTCCCGATTACTCAATCATTTGCCAAGTTAATTTGACAGTCTTGATGATCTTTATAGCTGTATCACGTACTGAATAGAGTGTCATCCCATGTAGGAGGAGAAGGTAAATGGATAAATCCTGAGTAGCAATTAAATAGTTGCTTGACATGCAGGTAGTAATGGATGGTGTAAAACATCAAAGAACAGATGTTCCAGTAATTCGTGTGATTGTCAGTATCAAAAATAATAAACACATGTCACAGAGCAGCTTTCCATGAAATCGATTTTTGACACAGTTTTAAAATAGGTCATTTTAAAATTAAAAAACATGCAGTTACTTCTTCTTTTTACTGAATTGCTGACCAAAATAACTGAAAATATAAGAGAAAATATTACTTAAAAACTCCAAAAATCCATATCGATCAAATGTCATTTGTCATGTTACCATTCATCTGTAAAATTAAAGCCTCAGGAAGGTGGTTAGTCTGCCTGGTAAATAGGAGCTTGTAGTTTTAACTGCACTGATGCTACCAGGAAAGGAACAGGAGAGTTCTTTGCAAATCTGGATGACCTACTTTTTGTTTTTGGCTGCTGAGTTTTAGCTCGTTGGAGGAAAAAAAAAAGGATATTTAATATTTTAAAGGATTTTTTCTCATGAACCTTTTTCAAAAGTTGTGAAAGGTGCTTTGAAGAAGATTTAGAAGAAAATGGTTGAACATGCTCCTCCAGACTGTGTCTTGGATTGAACCATTTTAATCATTATTGCCCTCCTTTTTGGGGGGGGGGGGATTTTAAGAAGGTCACAGTTAAAAAAATGGTGAGCTCATTTCAGAGCTTACATAAAATCTACAATCTGAACACAGCTTGGTTGATCAATCTGACAGCATATATGTAATAATCTCTACATTAACTTCAACACTTACTGCCACTAGCCTCTCAAATGCTCTTCTGTGATAGCAAACTGAGTGCAAGTGGGACAAAACAAGCAATTTGAAGGCGTCGCCTTAGACAGTTAATCAATGGATTGAGGAAAGCAGTAGTATTAGTTGCAGCCTTACACTGTGTACAACAACAAACCTTCCTCAATCTGTGCTTTGATGAGAGATTTGGTCCCGAGATTGTTGTGCTGTCATCCCTTTAGAGAACCTGTGTGTGATTTATGTGTTGATTTATTACTGCAGAAGGGATGAAATGATATACTTTCTTCCCATTCTTTTCAGTATTTCATCTTGATCTCAAAAGCAAGCACTGAACTCTATAGAGACTTTACTACAAAGAAAAAGGTCACTAATAATGTTTCTCCCACTGAGAGAAGTTGATAAAGCTTTGATGGTGCTGACATTACTGTGTTATTCCGTTTGTATACGTTCTGTAACGGTCCTGCATTAAGCCTGTTGCGACTAAGGACCGAGGGATTAGACGCACAAGCTTGTGGAGGGAATGCAAGTGACGGGATGGCTGTATGTAATACTGAATTGTAATGATGATGATAAGAATTATGACTTGTTTGGATACCACCAGTGATGTCTCTCTCCCCCTGCTTCCTCTTCTCTCCTTGCCACACGTGAGGATGAAGATTTATGGAAGAACAAGTGTGCAGAAAGGGAAGGATTTAGTAATAGGTTTGAAAAATGGGTGTGAAACTGAAGATTAGATTTTATAGTACTGCTGTAAACTTTCCTGACAATTTGAATGAATTGTCATTATGTGAATAAAGCGCTCTCAACATAAGAAAACAATTGCTAAATGCAATTCTAATTTAGGGATGAGGAATCTGTAAACAAAGGTAGTTTTAAATACCGTATTAAGCTGTCATCCACTTCAGCTTTCCATTTATTTCCTTTTGTCTTGCAGCTCACATCAGCACCAGCCTGTGCTCTAAATAGGCTAAGGCCTCCCTCTGATCACAGAGGAAGCTTTTAGAAAAAAGGGATAAATTTCTGGGTGTGTATCCACTGCACATCATACTGCTTGGGCTGCGCTCAGAGCGGCTTTATTAATGATATATCGGGGATCACTTAACTTTTCACACTCTTTTTGTAGGACCTCATGGCACGGTTGCTTGACACTGCATCTGTCTGTAATCTATCAAGCAGCAGGCGCATACCTGTGGGAATTTGATGATAGCCTTGGTATGAAGTAATGTTACACTCGACCCGTTGTGAGACGCGTGGTTTTGGGGGCTAAAGAGTGGGGGTGTGACACGATAGACACCTTCCACCTTGTAGCCTATGAGAGTGACAGGAAGTTTAACTTTCTGCTAAACAACTGTAAAAATAAGAAGATAGACTCTGAGGCCAGTCTGTCAGACAGATATCTGACTGGTCTAGCAGTAATTTGCACTAAGATAGATTTTTCTTTGTTTAGATCAAAAGATTTCAGTGTCACACCTAAATTCATCCTTTGGCAAAAGCAAAGTCTTTCTTGGACTCTACTGGAGTAGCATGATTCAGAGTTGAAAATGATCCTTATTTATCTTATACCTGGCTTTGGTGTTGCCTATCACTTTATCCACTGTGTGAAAAAGCTATTTTATTTCCCTTAGCCCACTCTTTAAGCCACCGTTTTTCTAAGTGGATGCCACTTGTAAACGTAAGCTTTGAACAGCTGGTGGTTGGGGCTTCTGTGCTGACAGCCAGAGCTGTGTGTCTCAGATGACCATATTAAGGATATCGCCTCTCTTTGAAATCAGATAAAATGCCTGCATTTTGAAACAAAAAACGTAACTGGAAAAAATATTCAACAGTACAAAAAAGCAACATAAAGTCTCAACGGAGGACAGTCCTGCAGCAGTGCTGTGGCTCACTAATCAAATAAAAAGAAAAAAAAAATTCTAACAAGTTAAAATTTATTAACCATTTTTGCATTTTCTTTTTTTTTTTGTCATCTATTTATGCTCCTGAGCAGATTTTACAATCATATTTTAGGCTGGTCTGTAGGCCAGTCTTAATTTTCTTCTGATAATAGTCTCCTACAAGATATACTAAAAATAAAGACTAGAGCCTAAAAAAAAGACAGTCAGCCCATCCCAGGCTAACCAAGTGGCAACTTCCTGGCTGATAAATGAAGCCAGAAGTTCCAGAAACTGTGGCTCCACGACCACGTGAGGCTGATTTCAGTGTTATAATCCCTAACTTCACAGCAGAAATAAACGTTTTTACAGCTTGGTACAAAAGACAGTTTTGGTCTCTAATTTGGAGGCAAATTTCTACCTAAATCTTTAGTTAAAATTTTGTTAAGTTATTAATAAAATTGACTGGTGTAGGTGGATTCTGACATAGATGGTTTTAGCCAGCTTGACTGTATTTGCAGTCTCTGCCTCTTGGTCTATATTTGATTTAATTTCATTCATTGTTTGACAAATAACATGGCTGGATATGCAGTTAAACAGTCTATCCAATAAATCTGTGCTCAGGTTTTCTTTGGTGAGTGAAATTCTAATGCTCAAAATATCAGGTATCTTCAGGTATCTGTGTCTGTGCAAAGTACTCATGTAGTCTATAGATGCACCTTGATAAGCAACCTGGCTAGAATTAGATGATAAATTAGAATGTTTTTGTTCAAGTATAGCTACTGCTGGATCCAAAAAACCAAGATGGCAAAGTCCATTCTTCAAAACAAAAGTCCTCAAACTGACAGTTGACATCATGGTGCCGTGCTAGCATCAGCTGACCACTAACACCAAATGATCAAAGAGAGCAAAACACTCACAAGTGACTGCACAGCAGTGAGGACAGCTGTTTTCATTTGTCTGAGCAGCATCATACTGTTTGACTGACAACTTTGCAGAAGTCCTACTGACAAAAATTTGAGTAGGAGCTGACCAGTTTGATGTGGTCACTCAAAAGAATTACCCAAATTAAGATAATCAAGAACTTGACGCAGTGGATGAATGTAGATATCAATCTGAGGTTTGCCCTTTAGCTGAATCTAAGCCAGATTCAAAGTCTGTTTTTATGAAGCTGGACCGTGCTGCATTGTATGCTAATAGAGGAGGGAGGGGTATTTGGGTAGAGATGTTGGCTTCTGGCACTGTAACTGGTAATTAAAAATTGTGTTGTTATGTCTGCACATGCTTAGCAATGGAGCAGTGCCAGCAAACTGCCACCCTGCACCCTGCAACTATTACCATCAACTCTGGTGCACAAGGTCTAATTATTCTGTGACTGGCTCATTCCAAAGAGCCCACTGGTTCAAAAGACATAACAATCCATGGTTAACGTGAAAACTATTATCTTACTGGGCTGTTTTCATGTGTCTTATATGGGTCAGCCAGGGTCCAACCAGGCGTGTCCACCCTCCCACTCTAGAGGCGCCTTTCCTTTTGTGGATCCACAAGACCACAGCCAACGCTTTTACACTTGAGAACTATTCTTGTGGCTGTTTATTGGGATGCGTGCGTCTTCCAGATCACCACATCTTCTGAAGCCCCATGCAGCCTTAACTGAGAGGAGAAAGACGCCACTGGAGGAGTCACATGAGCTGTAACCAGCTGATCGACAGGGGCAGAGGGGCTCCAAAAGCTGAGAGAGTGTGATGAAGTTCAAGAGAGGGGTATGATTTGGGCTGGGTGGAAACACAAGAGCAAGAGGAGACTGAGAGAAGGCTGTGATGTGGTGTTAGGAATATAATATGTGTGATGTCAGGATGCTGGCCAGGAGACACATTGGTAAGACATAATGAAATGCAGGGATGGAATTACTGCTTGATGGGAGAATAAAAAAGGAAAGGGTATAAGGTACACTGAAGGGGACAGATTTCAGTGCATCAAATGCATTTTATCATGCATCAACACTGATGTGCATTTCTAAATGTGAACACATGTTGAATTCAGCAAAATGCCATTTTTGGTCTGATCCATGCGACTTTGAATGAGCTCAATGAGCAAAACAGATATTCGAATTATATATCTGAGAAAATGGGAGTTCTGACTTTTACATAACAGCAGTGATATGGTGAACTTCATGCAGATTGGCGAAGGGGGAGATTGATGCCAGCAGAGGAGACAGTGTAATAGAATGAGGGAGGCAATCGGGGTCAGATAGATAAGGTGTCTGAGGTGCAGAGATACAACGGCAAGGTAGTTACACCTGACTTGACAGAGGTCCCTCTAACAAATCATTCCCCTCATCTCTCCGCTTTTATCTGTTACCTCTTTCTTCCCTCCTGCCCTCCTTCACTCCTTTCCTCATGCATGCTCTCATTTCTCCCGCTTCGAGCTGCAAGATGATTTACAGTTTGAGGTTGCTGCTGACAAAGGCGGCGGAGCATATTTCAGAACCTGTGACTGATAGAAACATTACAACATACACTACATCACAGTGCTGTGGCAATGTTTCAGTGCTGAGATTACTAAATGTGATGCCACATGCATGGGAAGATTATACTGCTCTGCTGAAAACACGTACTTGCAGTTTATGGTGCAATGAAAGGGCTTATTATCAGTGATAAAAGAAGGCATTTACTGTCGTTTACAGCCCCTGTTTTTCTTTTAATTAAATAACTTCAGTGTATATAAAATCTGTAGAATTTTGCATAATTTTATCACACTGTATTCAATGTTAAAACAAAGCATATGCACTCTGTCTCTGTAATAAAACATAATCACTTAAAATAATTACATATAGCAGGAATTTTTATCAGTTATAACTATGAACCTCACATCAGACATCACTATAAGTTTGCCAACTTTAACCCTTTCACCAATCCTGCTTTCTTCAGCTAAATTAAACTTCATGTATACAAGATATTTTCTCTATGAGAGCGTACAAGTTCCGTCAATATTTTCCAACAATAAAAAAGAATGTATTTTTCCTCATTCATGATTTTGGCTCATTTTATTTTTGATTACCACCATTAACTCATATAAAGCGAGCAAAACAACCCAGCACATTTCACTCTGAAAATATTATAAAAATTTGTTAATGCAACACTTGGATGGGTTTTTACATTCTGATGTCTCTATGGCTTTATTTATTAAAACAGCTGAGTTAGTTTTCATTGAAGTCAAATGCAGTTTCATACTATACCTCAGGACAGTTGTTTGGGAAAGAGAAAGCAACGCAGTGACGCTGAATAAAGACATGCACTTATGAAGCTAACACTCATGCCACAGATTACTCATGGTCAACAGTTTTAATTTACATGTCCACTAATAAATTTTAGTCTATATTAAGTGATACCTTCTTGTTGTTTTATGACCAGTGAACTAAATTACATAAATTACCAATGACCTTATAAAAGTCTCACTATGATTTATCATGATGGAAAAATAAAAATCACTTCATTAAGAATAAAGAATAAAAGGTTAAAAATATGAGTTAGAAATGCCTTTTTTCTTCTCCCACACATCTACACCTTTTGTTGATGCACACAATTGCCAGCTTCCACTTCTGTTTTTGTTTTCCCAGTGAGGTTTTTTTTTTTTCTTTTCTGTTCTAATCTCACAGGATGGAGCAGCTTACCTGGCTTCTGGGGCTCAGGCATGTCTGTGTGTGTTTATAGTGATTCCTCTGAATGCGTCTTCCTCCCTTCTTGGCAGTGGTTCTGCCTGCATTTCCAGCTCTTCCATCTCTTTTATTGACCTCAGCACCCCCACCCACCACCACCACCTTATCCCCACATGCCCACCCAACACTCTTACTTTGTATCACTGCCAGGCTCCCCCTTAACAAGCAGAACAAGGAAAGAGGAAGAGAGTGACAGAGAGGTTGTCACTTGAAACCTTAGTGGGAGCTGCAGAGCTTTAAGGAGGCACTGAGACACCATGAGGGGTAAAAGTGGTTCAGAGCCATAAAGAAGTCCAGCCCATGGGAAAACCTGCCAGCTGATTAACTCATTAGGCCCTGTAGGCAGAACATTAACAAACTTACTGATGCTAATGAGCTCTGACTGACAATTTGACTGAGGGATGCCGCAGTGGCAAAACTGCACAGATGTTTTGTGTTATTAGAGTGGAGGATAATGTGTTTTGCCACTCTGATGACGGTTAGGAGGTTTAAAAGATTAAGAGGGAGCCTTTCATTTTTTTCATGTCCCAAATCTATAATTAAGCATAGCTTTAGTTCGGGCAGGCCGCAAAGTCGAGCTCAGCTGCAGTGCCAGCAGATCAGATGATCTCAGTGCCAGCCCACATCAGCTGATGGCTCAACAGAAACCCCTCTGCACATCCAATTGAGTTTGACAAACAGGGCATGCTATTTAAGATGCTTTAGCCTGCCGACAATTGCTGCACATCTGCAACCCCCTTTGCAACCCCAGCTCCTCATTTCCTCCTGTATCAAACTTAATCAGTGTCATATCTGTCAGTGATGCCTGTTCTTTTCTGTCTTCTTGCATCTGTCCCTGCCTCCAGCTTTCCATGTATGCACATGAAAGGGTGTGGAAGAAACATGTCACCTATTATAAATCACCGCAAATGGAAATATCAGTCTTCTTTTCACTAACAGTCCTGAAAGTAAGGCTTCTATTTTCTACACCGGTGGATGTGGATCTTCATACAGATTGAAAGTAATCGTTTTCACTAGCTAGCAGTTGCCTCACTTTATTCTGCAACACAACAGACCGATCATGTAGAATTAATTTGTTACATAATGCATGTTTACCACAAATATGTGTTATGCTGTGGTGAATCTACATTTAGTATTGCTTAGCAAAGAAATAAGGAATATTTGGCAATCCTGTCTATTCGTAATGGGCTGTGTTGCTCCATTAACAAGTAGGTTGAGTTGAAAAATTATTAGACAGGGTGCGCTACTATTTTTCTGTGTCATAAAAAGGGATCCAAACTATATCAATAACCCTGCGGAGGGTGTTGCTCTTCTGAAAAGCCTACCCTAAGGTTCTGCTCCCCCTCTCTCACCCAGTGATTTTTTTTTCACTGGCCCTAGCTGACAGGAAAGGGAGAGGGGGAAGGAAATCAAAATGAGAGCAAAACAGCAGCAGCCCTGCGTTCCTATAGGCAATGACAATCCCATTTGTTCTTCTGTAGCCATAACTGTCAACAAGCTGTATTTTGTGAGAGGGGAAACCTTCTTGCGGGGATTTAAGGAACAAGGTCAGAGTAGAGAGAGGTCACTGACCCTATGAGTTCCTGGAGCGTGTATGCTTACAATAGGATTTACCATGTACTTCACATGTGTGACATGTGAAATAAATGTCTTTATTACCAAACAAAAAGAAAGGATTTGAATGATAGAAAAATGACAGTAAGCTCAATCTTACTTTCAAATGGCAATGTAAACCAAATTACAAACATCACTGTTAAATTATGCATTTAATAAGCCTTTCACTTCCCATTTCTTCATCCATATGCAGTTCTCTATTTTTCTTTGGATTCTGCACTCATTTTTTTGCTTTCCAAATTACCCAGGCAGCCATAACCTTGCATAATAATAAGCATTCTTTGAGACTTTAATTTTTGAGAGAGAACTTAAGTCAGAAAGAGAGGCAGAGATTGAAGAACAGCTATTTAAGGCAAGTACAACTTGAGATTCATATGTTCAAGGAGAACAAAATACCCTAGAGGAAGATTATGGAGAGCTGTTTGAATAGGACATAAAAGGTCCTTGAGTCTGTTAGACTTACTGTATATCATAACTTTACATTACTTTACTTTAAAGCTGAATTATCTTTAATAAATCTTTTTTATGCATTCACAGGTCATCAGTTGCGATTTATACTGTGACTAAACTCTCTGAATGGGCTGAAATTATTCATGTATTGTGGATTCAAAGTGGCTATAGGAGACTAACTATAGGTGTCCTAAATGATCCACTGATTCCCTGTAGAGGATGACACCAGAGTTATTTAATGCTTGCATTAGTTAAGCCTCACTGAAAAACACTTAAAGCCAGCTGAAGCAGGTCCCGTCCATATTCACAGCAGCTTTCCCAAGACAGCTTCATACCACTATATAGAGATTAAAGCTTTTAATGGATGCTATTTAACATTAAAAAATCAATTAATTTAAATAAATTTGATTATGTTTGAAATAAAACTACATTCAGGGTGAAACAAGAGTATTTAATGGAACGTGGCAGTAAAAAGAAAGACAGAAAATGGTCAAATGAGATATGGTGCATCAATATCTCACTAATAAACAAGGGAGTCTCTGGATGCCTCATCCTAATGTGTCAAATACTGCCTTTCTGTTAGATGCTGGTGGTGTCACAGTGGCATGTACATGGTGTCCTTTGGCATAGCCGCCTCAAATCAACAGCCACAACAACGTTAGAAGCCAAGAGATAACCCACGTTAAAGTCCTTATTAGGATGTTAAAGGGGTGATGGTGGACTAAGTCTAAGTCTGTCAGCCAGGACACAGCAGTTCAGCTTTCCTTTTAATATTGGAGGGTCTTTACCCTACAATATAAAGCGCCTTGAGGCAACTGTTGCTGTGAATTGGCGCTATATAAATAAAACTGAACTGAAAAATTGAATGTGTGGTTGGATTTATAGTCTAGGTGGTGCAAAAATGCTCAGACGATGATAAACAGCATGAAATTTGGCATCCACCACATCATTCTAAACAATTTCAGAGGTGGAGCCAACGCAACTGTTAATTGCATAGCAATGGTCGCTAGGCAACATATTTTCCTTAGCAACCAGGACATAGGATGTGTACATACAAATTTTACCAATCAATAACATTGCTGTTTTTCATATAATCTGTTTTCAGGACTCTTAGTTTAGATCTGGTCGTTTGGAGATGTAGTGATGGTCAACTAACCTACCCATACGTGCTCAAAAATGAGAAGCCCCTCAGATATGCCTACCCGCACAACTGACTGGCTTTTTGTCAGCAGAAACATAATTTAAGAAGAGATGGCGGTATAAACTGTATGTATGTATTATATGTTGTCGAGCAACAAAGCAAACATCTTTTTTTTTTATTATGTTGACACCAGTTTGTCTTTAAAACATGTTTTGATATTCTCTTACCTCGCAACGCCCTTTTTTAATGAAGTAGATCAAATTTATTGGCTCATTCATAGGGTAAATAAGTTTCTAGTTACCGGTGCGAAGGAACCTGGTAGATTCAGTGGCTCCACCCCTGAAAATTATCTGTATACTTTGGAGAATACTTGTGCTAAGTTTCATGCTTTTATCACTATCTGAGCAGTTCTGCCTGTATTTTGCACCCATCACCTAGACTATTAGGAGGAGAGGAGATCCTGGTTTGGGCTAATACACCACCTTCACATCAATAGCATGTTTAACATTACATGTTTAAAAATGATGCTAAAAGTAGACCTATAACACTTTTATTTATTTTCAATTAGACAGAGCCAAAGTGTGAAATAATGAGGTCAGTGTATGTACAAGTAATCCCTGTGAGCCAAAAGTTCAGGCTTCAAACTACTATAAATTTTCAATTTCTGGCAGTTTTTTCTTCTCTTGAATCTGTATGGTGCCAATAAGATATATAGTATGGTCATCTTAGGTACTCTGCTCTCTCTGTGAGCACAAGAAGCACCACCCACCTGCTATTTATAAGAGGAGCAGTCAATTAGAAGAAAAAGGAGGATGGCCTTAAAGGGAGAGGAGAAAAAATAACTTCTTTCAGCAAATGAGTGAACTGAGGGCTTGCATAAAAGCCTAATATAAGATAAATAAGGATTATTCTGAAGTGTAAATCAATCAAGAATAAAAATATGGAGTTATTAATGAGCAGTAGGTCCCCTGTAAGGGTACTCAGTGTGACTCCAAGGGGTAATTTATAAGCATCCATGGCAGAGAGTGACAACACATACACCAAAGGAAAACCTTGTGCATAGCTGTGAGATGCCAGTGGCTTTGACAAAACAGCAGTATTTAACACCCTGGGAATGAGAACAAGATAGTTATTTCACCCATTCAGATAACGCAGTTTATAAATAAACCTCTGAAAGCAAAAATCTAAAAAGCTTAGATTGACTAGGCTCCCTTAGAAGGAATGCCCTCGACCTGCCGCCGGGCTCCAAGCAAGCACATTTTGAATGGGCTGTGCAATAGTGATGCAAAAACTGAGACACCCTTTCTCAATATTTTAGTAAACAGCTAGACCTGATTTGAGTCAGCTTCATGCAAACCTGAGAAAGTTTGCTACCCAAGTATCATCAAGCTGGTTACTCTGATGCCATGTCCCATCAAAACGCACAATTATGATTTTATGTATATTACAATCGATCAGATGACTGCAATGTGAAAGGACATACTTATAGTGATCAACCCATAGAGAACTATCGCCCAACTCTGCAATCGTTGTAGTGTTATAGCAAAAAATATACTGTTTGGGTTCACTGCATTGCACCAGCATGTTTTCAGCCACAGCAGGCCCCTGCTTTCGGTTAATAGTGTGCCTGTACTTTATCTACCTAGCACCAAATTGACACAAAACGCAAAAAAGAATGGAAACTGGTCCTACATATATCTGGTGGACAGAAATATGCCTCCACATGCCACTAATAATGTTGCTTTATATGGGATGTGTAAGCTGTTTTCTAATAAGTTCACTCTAAACTTAAAGGAGATAAGTCAGTGTTCACAAATGTTTGACTGCAAATGTATTTTTGCTATGTTCAGTTTGTTAGTTATCCATGGATGGGTGGACAGATGGGTTGCATAATAGTGAGTTTTATAAAATGTTATTTATATAGTGCCAATTGACAACAGTCGCCTAATATTGTAGGGTCTTTACCCTATAAAATTAGAAAGAAAACCTCAACAATCAGATGACTCCCTATGAGCAAGCACTTGGCGACAGTGGGAAGGAAAAAAACTCCCTTTTAACAGGAAGAAACCAGGCATAAAAGAAAACCTCATGAGTCCTCGTGGTTTACCTCTACATGGAAGTCATACCTGCACTGTGCCACCCCTTTGTAGGATCAGCCTGACAGCCTCTAAAAAATTGTCTGGCTCAGCCACTGGCCTCAGTAAAGCTGGAGGAAGAAGAGATTTTTAGCACTGTGGTAAAACACTGAAAACAATTCCATGCTAATTCCTATAATTATCTGATTTGTCTGATCAGTTGTAAACACTGCAATATGAAAAATTTATTCACAAAGACTACACTGTTCAGGCTTGGGAGAAAATGTTTTCTTTAGTGAAACTGTGGTAACATATTTACAACTTTGGATGTGTTCTTTTTTTTTCTTACATTTTGTTCGCTTTTTGTCTCATTTGTCACAATGCTCCATTTTTAACACCCCGGAGGCAGACAGGACATGACAATGTCTTCCTTCAAAGTGAAAGTCCTGTTGTCATTTCACATAAATATACATGCTTTCATATTTGACTAAGAATAGTAAGGTGACACCGTTGTTTAGGGCTGTGACAGAGAGTAATGGGCTGTTCCACTAGGGGGGGAATAGATACTGTATAGGGCTGCATGGTTTCAAAGGCGAAGCCGGGGGGGGGATCACATGCCACAGTCACCATATGCTCCATACTGAGCTCTGCCTCCTTTAAACTGAAGACGAAGCCCAGAGAGACAGACTGTTTCCATCAACAGAAATGTAATAGCAGTATGTACACACATCTATAATTTATGATCAAATCATTGGTATGAATATATCATACATACAGTTTATACAATATATTAATATATGAATGTTGGTACAAGATGTGGAGAAAAGTTGCATAAAGAATAAAATCTTTTTATATTTTATGTAGTTTATGTAGTTTAAAGCATATTGTGAGCAAAACTTTAAGGACATGGGGAACACAGTTTTGTGACAATCGGAAAACATCTATCCACTTTTTTCTGCTTTATCCAATTCAGGGTCATAGGGGATTGGAGCCTATCCCAGCTGCCAAGGGGCAAGAGGTGGGGCACGCTCAGGACAGGTCACCAGCCTATTGCAGGGCTGACACAGAGACAGACAACCATTTGCACTCACATTCACACCTACAACCAATTACGAATCACTAATTAACCTAACCCCACTAAGTGCATGTCTTTGGACTGTGGGAGGAAGCCAGAGTACCTGGAGAGGACCCGTGCAGACACAGGGAGAACATGCAAACTCCACACAAAAAGGGCCCAGTTAAATGGCGATTTGAACCCAGGACCTTCTTGCTGTGAGGCAACAGCACTAACCACCACACCACAGTGCTGCCCAAGGAAAGCATCCACTTAGTAGGTTTTTTTTAGATTTAGTAACTTCACAATTGAATTAATTATTCAGCCATTTTTTGTTACAAGTTATTTCCTGATTTGAGCTTAATTGTAATTCTTACGAATATCCAGAATATTAAAAGAACAAGGTTTTCAAAGTGTTCTGTGAGCATATAAATCAGTTTTAAAACAAGTTGCATGTCCAAAAACAACCTTGACTTCTTGATATTCTAAACTTTAATGGATTAACATTGGATTCAAAACTCCTTTTCAGCACTTTGATGTTGAAGTTTAAAGTGATTGATGCCTTTCAATTGTATCCACAGAGGGTTTATTGCATGTCAGCAGAACTCTTCAGCCAGGAATAAGCATTGAGAAATAAATCGCATCAATCACATTTGGCAGAAACGTGCAGCTGTGTTCTCTTCTATCTGGTTTAATACTTTTACGTTTGGGGAGCATCTTTGGCCGCAAGTCTATCTCTAATAAGTTATGTCACAGCTACACTGCTCCTTATAGCTGACCCTTGGATTGTTCAACAGCATTTTAGCACCTTCGAACCTAGTTAAATTAGCAGATGGAGCCAGGATCCAATGCACGCAGGCACAGAGAGGAACAGCAACGATCCATAAATTCTGGCTTGGAGGTGCCACATTTTGCAGCCAGTGCTCACCGAGCCTATTGAGCTGAAGGAAAGCTGCTAAGTGCTAACAAACCAAGGCAGGAACTCTGAGTTTTATAGAGCACTGACAGAAAGCTGAGAATGATGTCCTTTATACAAGTCCAATTCAAATGAATTCACTCTGAAAAAAATAATTTGTCCACTTTAGCATTCAAATGCTTCTTAATCTTATCACACGCAGGCAGCTCTAAATGTAGGTGTGACTGAGTCCAAACACCACCAAGAACACCCTGGAATTCAATCATTAATACTTCATTTTGGAAAAATAAGTCCTCCACCTACAAAAAGAAAATTAATTTACGTATATGTTAACTATTCATGTAGCCCCCCTCCCTATATTTGTTTTCTTTTAATTTAACAGGAACATAAGAGAAATAATAATAAATGAGAGAAGCAGTCCTAAACAGAAACATTATGATTGCATGGGCAGACACTCAAACCCCTGCATCATAGGACTACACTTGCACTTTAATCCATAAGCTTCCCAGGCACAGGGCAATATACATATTGCCAAGCTTAATGATATTGAGAAGGTATTGGACCCAGACCCAAGGCTTCAAATAACCACTGCAATCCTCATTTCCAGTTTTATGGTGAGAACTAATTACAGTAGTCACAGTTTCACAAAGAATAAAATTTAAAAAAAATCTAGCAGGGAAAAAAATCTGATCACAAGAGGTCACTTGAGATACATTCTGATGCCAGATGTGAACCGCTGCCAGTTATGGCTTAATATAAAACCCTGATCTAGCTCTTTAGATTAGTGCAGGAGCTGATCTAAAGAGCTTTGTCTAATTCAGAAAAGGCTTACTCCTTCACAGGGCATTTAGGTAAATAAAATTCTGGCTGAGGTAGAGCATGAAATGCTGACTAAAGGATGTAACACATGAATTACTCTCTTCATCACAGGGCATAAATATTTATTGTTCAGCTGATAAAAATTGCACTTTTAGGGGCACTTCTTGGGAAGTAATGGGGGGGTGAGAGGAAGGTCGAGGCAGTCTTTTATGATCTGTTAGCAGCCTCTGCTGGCTCTGGATGTGTCAGTACATGTAGATGCATGAATACTCACAAAAGATCTGTATCATGTTCAGTTCAGTATTTTTGTTTCAGAGTTCAAAGGAGAGCAAAATGGTGTGTTTGACATATTGCGACAGATATTAAACCTATAGTAAACTGATATTCCAATAATAATTATACCATAGATAATGTCAGAAATATATGCTGTTCAAAAATCCAGATATCCCAATTTAAATAGAACAGATTATAACACTTTCTTGGGCTATCAGCTCATCTCTAAGGTAAATTTTCCATTCTGTACCAACCCTCATTGCTCCTGACAAAATATAAAGCAACATTAATCTAAAATGTTGACAGCCCAAAATAGAAATTAAGACCTGTTTATGTGGCAAGTAATTAACTGCTGCTGACACATTCCAAGGCAACAGCAGAAATACAGACCTGGTTTATTAGTAGGATTCTGTCAGCAGATAAGAAAACAAGTGTAAATACCCAAACGCTAAAAATATTCATTCAAAGACTGAATTCTGTTCCTGTGCAGCAACATAGTGGGTGACAACATCAACATGCACCAAAACAGACAGAAGGGAAAAGTAAAATAAGTTGATATACATTCTATTAAGAGGTAAGCATAAACAACATGCACATAAGTAGGTCAACACGCAACTTAAATAGCCCAGAATACAAATTAACTGAGTGAGTGAGTGAGTGTGTGTGGTGGTGGTGGTGTGTGGGTGTGTGTGGGTGTGCGCGGGGGGCATATCTAGGCTATTAGTGTGCAAGCGATATTGTTAACTCCACGTAGGACATGAAGGCCTCCAATCATTTACAAGAATGATGCAGACAAAGGAGGATTAATTGATAAGTAATTAAGCCGTCTTTCACCTTAAAGCAAAAGAAAAACTTGCATCTGATTAAATTTTTATGGTGTTTATTAACTTTTGGATCAAGATTTGAAAGTAAACAAAGAAAATGTAATGTTTGCTTTTTGGAAAATAAAAGAAAAGAAAAGAAAAGACTGAAGAGCTTTGTCAAAGACTTTTGTTATGAAAAACACCGGAAGTGCAAGTGTTGTGCCACTTGAGACGTCCTTCCGGTACTCGTTTCTGTCAAAATGGCTCGTGTTGTACAATTTAATGTTGCTGTTGTTTCCACTGTTTTCTTTGTATGCTTACATTTTGTATGTTGTAATAACGGAAGAAGGGTAAGTGTGAAGCATTACCAGTCTAACGACATAATTGTAAATGCAGTGAAGCGGAAGCTCCGCCTGTTAGCTGAGTAACTAGCGTTCGCTCTGTATGACCGGCTGAAAGGCTCACGGTGGATTTCGTGTTAATTCTCAGGTTGGTGACGCCTTGGAGACTGAGTTCAGTGGTTTCTCTGTGCCTCTTGAACACTCATTTGAAGTTGGTGAGAAACATTTATAATTCTTTGTTGCTGTAATGTTGTGTGACGCGATATTGATGATACTGGTAAGCTAACTAAGCTTAACGCCACAGGAGAGTGGTGACTCCTACACACCAAACTCCATTTAAAAATCTACCTGTTTAATATTTTTTGGTGTAATAAAGATTTCAGTTACCTGATTTATCACAGAGGTTTTGGACACCTACACATTTACACCTACAGGAGCTTTTATGACAGCCCATTCTAAATCCGAAAGCATTCATGTGGAGTTGGTTCCCCCGTTATCAGCTATAACAGCTTACACTCTTCTGGGAAGGGTTTCTACATTATTTCATTGGGTGGGAATTTGTGCGCATTCAACCACAAAAGCATTTGTGAGGTCAGACACTGATGTTGGACCAGAGTGCCTGGCTCACAGTCTCCATTCTAATTCATCTCAAAGGTGTTTGATGGGGTTGGGGTCAGGGCAGTGTGCGGGTTCAAGTTCTTCCACACCAAACTCATCCAACCATCCATTTATGGACCTTGCTTTGTGTACTGGGGCAATGTGATGCTGAAGGAGAATAGGACCTTGCCCAGATTGTAAGGATAATTCAAAGCTGGAAGCATAGAATTGTCCAAAATGTCTTGGTAAGCTTGGTAAGACCAATTCATGAAAAATATAACCCCATATCATTATCCCTCCTCCACCAGACTTTACACTTGCCACAGTGCAGTCAGGCAGGTAACGTCTTCCTGGCATTCGCCAAACCCAGACTTAACCATCGAACCACCAGTTAGAGAAGTGTGATTTTTCACGTCACAGAACACGTTTCCAGTGCTCTAGTCCAGAGACGGCGTGCTTTACACCACTCCATCTGACGCGTGGGATTGTGCTTGGTGATAATAAGGTTTACATGCAGCTGCTCGTAATGGAAATCCATGCTGTGAAGCTCACAGCACACTGTTTTTGTGCTGATGTTTATGCCAGAGGAGGCTTGAAACTGTGCAGTTAGTGAGTCAGCAGAGCATTGGCGACTTCTACACACTATGCACCTCAGCAGTCGGCAACCCCACTCTGTAATTTTACATGGTCTGGCACTTTGTGGCTGAGTTGCTGTGGTTCTTAAAGCTTTCACGTTGCAATAATACCACTTACAGTTGATCGTGGAATATCCTAGAGGGAAGAAATTCAACAAACTGACTTGTTGCAACACTGGGGTCCTATTAAAGTACCACAGTCAAAATCAGTGAGCTCTTCAGAGCGACCCATTCATTCACAAATGGTTGTATAGTCAGACTGTATGGCTAAGTGCTTGATTTTATACACCTCTGGCAATGGGACTGAAAACACCTGAATTCAAACATTAAGAGATGTGGCCCAATACTTTTTTCAATATAGTGTATATAGATATCTATATAAGGTGAACTACTAGATAGCCTCCAAATATCCCTGTCATGAAGTTAGAGGGGTTAGGTTAACTGGTGATTCTAAATTGCCCATAGGTGTGAATGATCGTCTGTCTCTCAGTGTTAGCCCTGTGACAGACTGGCGATCTGTCCAGGGTGTACGCTGCCTTTCACCCTATAGCAGCTGGGATAGGCTCCAGCCCCCCTGCGACCCTGAATTGGATAAGCGGAAGAGAATGGATGGATGGATGGATGGATGTTTTACATAGAGATATTCTTCTTGGTGGATTTTCTTAAATACAAATTGTATCATGTGTAAGTGGAAAAAAAAAAAAAACAGAATAGAAATGGGCCTGTTGTTATTTACTGCTGTCAGTGTAAGTTTTATAGAATAATTGTGAACAGGTTTCAAACTTAATAATTTTTTTTTATCTCTTTGTTTAAAATTATTTCATTTGTGCAATAATGCACACACATGGGATGCAGTCGACCATGACAATACAGATAGTTAAATTTCACATGCCAGAATTAAATCCCCCTTTGAAATCGCACCACTTTGCTGGGTGTGCCAACTTCAGTATTTATTATGAGGCAAGGTGTCGTTTTTTGTGATTGAAAATTGTGGACGGGGGTATTTTTGCGGCTGTGCCTTATGACTTATGTACTTGCAGGAGTTTCCCTTTCAGGAGAAAAATATTTAAATGAATCATGCAAACGTAAATTTACTAACGTTTGTGGAATGCAGTTTGCACTGAATCTAATGCTGAGAAAGCATGTCCCATGCCGCTTGTTGTGGTTGTGATAGTTGCTTCTAGGAGTGTTTGTTTACTTGGAATGAGAGGGGAGGATGTTAACAAAACAAGTGTGCAACTGGCAAATTGGGTGAATGGCTCAAAGCCGTGAGCTCAGTGCAGAAACTTTAGCTCTGTCCTAAAACTCTTCACTCAGTCCTCACGCTAAACGAGTGTTTAGAGCCAGGCCTTACTTATTTCTGCTCCTTTAGTAATACTATGATTTTGATGAAACAGAGCAGAAATGAATAGAGCTGTCTGTTGCACACAAAAGTGTGCATCTATTAATGGGACTATGCTAGTGTGTTAGATTAATGTCTGAATGTTATAATGTGCTGGGGGGGACATTTACCCACGTGGAACAGTAACCCATTCTTCTACACATCATACAGGTCAGCTGTTTCACACAGATTTCATGTTTATGTGGTGGAATAGTTTGTAATAATCTCTTTTTTTTCTCCCCAGATGATGTAGCAAAGTTTCAAGTGCGTGGAGCTCTGCTGTTGAAGGCTGGAAGAGATCCGAGTGTCTCACTAAGTCAGAACCCACTCTCAGAGGAGGACAGGACCAAACTGAAGGTGAACCATCAGTTTACATCCTGTAACCTGATTTAGTGACATTTTCTACAAATTTTTAAGATTGCCCAGTGATGGAGGGATTCCTCTTGTTTCAAATAAATGTTTCTCTTTGTGGACACATTTTGCAAAAAAAAAAAAAAGAGACCAGAGAACTCCTTTGAAGGGTTCTTTGTAAATTTGTGATGAAAACTAACAGGAAGATTTGAGAAATGGACCAAAAATGAAAAGTCAGTGGTAAGTGCTATAGAAATGTCAGTCAACTTCCCAAAATACAGACGAATAATAACAAAAATATATAAAAAAAAATACTATAAAAAATAATACATAATATTATGTTAAATAATAATATATAAAAATACTACTTTTTTTTTTAAAAGGCTGTATTTGTACTGTTATAAAGTTTCAAGAGGTTTTCAGTAAGGTACAAACCACAAGGGTACAGAGAAAGTCCTCAAAGAAGTAAGACTTGTCACAGGGCAACCATCTTGGCAATGCCTACAGGTAGTTATTTGGGCATTTTCGTGCATATCACATATATTGAAGTTCTTATCTAAATGAATGGGGAACCCGCCACCACCCCATCTGTAGAATCTTCAGTGAAGTCTGATTGAAAACCTCTCAAACTTTTGGTTAACATCACTGACTCGTTCCACCAGAGTGGCATTTGTTTGGATATGTTTAGCAAGAAAAATGATAAGTGAACTTACCTAGATTTCTACTACATTAACCATAGGCTGGGACAATAATGACTAGACTCCAGACAGTTTAAACTATCGTAAACCTCCTCACCTGTGTGCATGTGTCAGCTCAATAGGACTGGCTCATATGTTTTCCAATTCAGCTCTTCATTGGCTCTTTGATGGGAAGGGTGTGGCCACCTCCACCTTAATCTTTTTAGAATTCGCCCCTAAATTTTATATTCAGGATCTGTTGAGCGTCTCTGTATGAACCTGCATCTCTAAAATGTTTGTTTTTAACGTTGTTGACTCCACAGGAAGTGGCTACAGTGGACGGTCTGTACAGGATCAGAGTGCCTCGTGTTTTTCTGCAGGCTGACAGACAGACAGAGCGGCAGATGGAAGGTTACCTCACAGCATTTGTCAGAGCTGTATGTATTTCACCCATCTTCTCCAGAAATTACAGATAAGATGAAAAAACACTAAATTGGTCATCAATACTCAGTGAATTAATATATGAAAATCAGTTTTTGTGGACCTTGTGTAAAATATGTGCTAATATTGGGGCTAATTATTGAAATCATTCTCTCTCCAGGTTAATTTAATTTAAGAAGTTGCCCCAAACTGCCTTAATCTGCATATTTATTTGGTTTACTGTATTTTAGTGCATTTGTAGATTTTTTTTTTTTTTTTTTTTTTTTTTTTTCTCTCTATTTTTTTTTTTTTTCCAATTTTT
>VUQS01017004.1:2117-16668 GCA_015108495.1 Heterochromis multidens | reverse complement strand
TTTTTTGAAGAATTTTTGATTTTTTTATTTGAATGATTTTTGCTTGTTTAAAAGGATTTTTACTGTTAATTTTTTTTAAGGATTTTTGATTTTTTTTATTTGAATGATTTTTTTTTTTTTTTTTTTGGTTTTTTTGTTTTTTTTTTTTTTAGTTTTTTTTTTTTTTTTTTTTTTCTGTTTTTTTTTTTTTTTTTTTATTTTTTTTTTTTTTTTTAAGGATTTTTTTTTTTAATTTTTTTTTTTTGAAGGACTTTTGGTTTTGTTTTTTTGAAGAATTTTTGATTTTTTTATTTGAATGATTTTTGCTTGTTTAAAAGGATTTTTACTGTTAATTTTTTTTTAAGGATTTTTGATTTTTTTTATTTGAATGATTTTTTTTTTTTTTTTGAAGGAATTTTTTTTTTTTTTTTTTGGAGAATTTTTTTTTTTTTTTTTTTTTTTTTTTTTATAATTTTTTTTATTTTTATTTTTTTTTTTTTTTGAAGGACTTTTGGTTTTGTTTTTTTGAAGAATTTTTGATTTTTTTATTTGAATGATTTTTGCTTGTTTAAAAGGATTTTTACTGTTAATTTTTTTTTTTTGAAGGACTTTTGGTTTTGTTTTTTTGAAGAATTTTTGATTTTTTTTTTTTTTGTTGTTTTTTTTTAATTAATCTGTTTCCTGTTTTCCAGCTGGACCAAAAGTCCTCACGTATGTGACGAAGGTGATGGTTCAGTCTCTGCAGCTGCTCCGTGTCCTGCTGACGATGGAGCTGCAGGAACATGTTCTGATGCAGGTGTGTTACCTGCAGATTCAGGGCTCATACCTGTGTGTTTAGAGGGGGAATTGCGCAAAACTTTTCTTTTTAACCAAAGAAGTCTACAATAACAACCATACAGACATAAAACACAGATTATCCTCTCTCTCCTTCATCACTTTTTTTTTTTTTAAGTAGTTACATTTTTAAAATTAACACAAAAATCCTCAATTTGACTTAAGAAAAGCTTATTTGCGTTTGTTTCCCAGAATCCTCCTGGTCTGCCCAGCATTGCAGTGACCTGGTTCGTGTGCGTCCTGCGCAGCAGCAGATTCATGATCGACTGGCACAACTACGGCTACACCATCATGGCGCTGAGCCACGGTCCGACGCATCCCGTGGTCCGCCTGGCACAGTGGTCAGTACCGCCGAGAGGCTGCGAGGCTGATGGTGACTCTTTGCAGGGTTTTTCTTGCATATAACAAAATTTTGACACCCACCAAAGAAAAATCAGAAGATGCATAAACTCCTGTTAGGTAATATGATGCAGACTCATTCCCTGAACCGGTCGGGCATAAGTCTGCAGCCAAATCCCAAAAGGCCTGTTTTAAGCCTAGAAAAACTCTTTGTATACCTTTGAAAATGTGTATTACGCTGCACCCTTTTTGCTGCCACTGGTTGACAGATTGTTAATTAAAAATGGGACTTTTTTTGGTGCAGTCCCAAATTTTTTATTTCTAAATTCAGATTTACTCACATTTAATTTGTGTCAGGTTTCTCGTGTATTTTTCATCCCGATCGGAGGTGTTTCTGTCTCTGTCGTCTCTGACGGGTGTTTTTCTTCTCACCTTCCAGGTACGAGCACTTCTTCGGCCCTCTGGCCTCCCACAACCTGTGTGTCACCAACGCCATGAAGGACGACTTGCAGAAAAACTGGGGCATCAAGTACGACTTCCTTTGTACTTTCTATTATGTGCATCCCTTTTTTTCCCCTTTTTTATCAACTGAAGACAGCTGGTGGCAAAACATCTGAGAGATTTAGAAAATTAAGACTCTTAGACACTCGGGTAGCATTTAATTAGTCACTAAATACAGACACTACCACAGTCCAGCAGTAAATCCTCCTTCATGAAGCTTCTGATGAATATTTTTAGAGAGGTGTAGTTTGTGTTTTACTGCAGGATTGAGTTCGTTTTAGCTGGTGTACACAATAAACTGAGCGACAGAATTTCCCCCAGAGGTGTTTCTTGTTTTATCTGTATTTAATGTGGCGAACAAAACCCAGTTTGCTCCACAGTGATGTCGATACAAACTCATTAACATCACCACCGTTCACCCTCAGGAGATAGACTGTAGCAGCAGGGAACTGAATAAACTCTGGATTAAAGCACGAGATTATACTGTTGGTGGTTTGATGTTTGCAGGGCAACGACTCTGTACGACCGGCCGGCCTCCATCTTCAGAGAGACGCCACTGAAGCTGCAGCATGAGCTCTTTGTGAGGCTCGCTGGGGTTTATCCTCAGTTCAGGCACGCGGGGTGAGTGATGAAGCTGTGAGAGGGTCAGGGGGGTGTTTCCTGTAAAAACACCAAACCTTTACCTCAGTTTTAACATGTTTGTGTATAATGGTAGAGCCGCAGAGTTCAGTTTTTGAGTTTCACTGTTTCAGTTACACAAATGGCTTGAAGAAAAATGTGGAAAAGTTGATTTTTATGGGGGAAAAAAATCCCACAGGATCCTGAACTGCTCACCTACTCTTTCAGGTCTGAAGAGGCGGAGTCAGAGAGGACCATCTTCTCAGTTCAGGATCCCGCTGACGGCACCGTGACCCTGAGGGCGGAGCGACCGGCGCTGCTGCTCAGCAGCACCAGCTGGACAGGTCAGAGGAAGACAGGCTTCTTCTTTTTTTAAGAACATGACTCATTTTAATGGAAATGAACTTGCAGTCTGTGCTCTGCCTTAATGATCTGATTATAAAGAGGTTTTTACCCCGCAGCCTTTTACGGCTGAGGGGGTATTGTCGCTGCATGGACACCCAACTTTGTGAATACGATAACTCGAGAAAGATGTAATCTAGGATTTTCAATTGATACCATTGGTGCATCTACTAAAAATCTTGGATGAGTTCGAATCTCAGTGACCTCGACCTCAAAGTCAATGTCAGAGGTCAAGTTTTCTGAAAATCTTGTGAATGTGATAACTCAGTAAGGAAGTCACCTAGAATTTTTAAAACTGATACCATAGGTGCATCCACTAGGAAGCTCAGGAGTAGCACAGGTGGCTGTCCGTATTTATTTATTTAAATTTTTTTGGTCTTCTCATAACATTTCATATGATGTTATTCATCTCAGGAGTTCAGATATATTTATTTTGGGGGTTTTTGGGGTTTTTTTTTACTGTAAATCCTCAACTTTTTTCTCATAAATTTTTAACTTTTTTTTGCCCCTCATACATTTTATTAATTTTTTTTCTGGAAAATTAAGAGTGTGTTTTTTGTTTGTTTTTTTTTTGTTTTTTGTAAATTTGCAACTTTTTCCCAAAAATCTAACAGGTTCACTCATAATTTACAACTTTAATCTTAAAAAAAAAAAATTCTGAATTGTACCCCTTCAGTGGCCCTAATACACAGGAGGCCTCGCTGTAGGTTGTTTTTACTCATCACATTTGGGTGATTAGGAATAAATTTTCTTAATTTAAAGAAACCGAAAACAGAAGTCATTGTTTGAAGCCGTGACCTCCACTCCAGTGGGATCCTTGGCTCTTTAAGGATCTACAGGAAACCCTTTAAAAGTTTCTGGAAACGATCTTTGACAACAGTTTAACTTTTCATAAAGAAACTGCTGTCAAAGCAAGCTCCTTTCAACATGTGAGGAATTTGAGGAATTTGTTTTTTTCTGACTTTAATTTCAAATCCTGAGTTTTTGTTTTGTTTTTCTTGGAAAAGGAAATAAACTCCCCGCGTGGCTCTAACCTCGTAAATGGCCCAAACACGTCGTGGTACACGTGAACATGAAGAGGTGATGAGAGGAAGTTTACTAGAAGGTTTTTGGCTGCAGCTTCTGTTTCAAATACAGAACGTAAACTTTCCCAGATTTAATCAATTTCACTTCATTTCTTTTGTACATTTTGCTTTATTTTCATGATGATGTAATTGTTTAATTTCTCAGAAAAGCAGGTGAAAACACTGGTTTATGTCAGCGTCTCAGAGTCAGAAAAGTCCTTTTTTCCTGAAAGCTCTGATTCCAGTTTGTGTTGAGCCATTTCTGTTTTTAAAGCAGCATTTTTCATTTTTCCTCCTCAGAGGACGAAGATTTCTCCATCCTGCTGAAGGCTCTCGAAGGTATGACCTGTTTTTTAAAAAAAAATACTTAAACTAAAGTTAAAAAATAAATAAAACTTGTTTCCTGAACTCTCATCAGTTTGTTCCCAACAGAGTACGAAGGTTTCATTAAGGAAGGAGCCTCATTACCACCTTTACTCTGCGTGATCACAGGTAATCCTCGGCCGCCACCTTGCTCTCTGCCCACAGATTATAACCTCAAATAATTTCACGTTTCGACTCCTCTGTTTATTCAGATTCCAGCTGCTTTTTATGAACGTGTAGTAGAAATTTTGTATTATTTATTTTATTTTTATTTGGTTTACTGGGCTGGAGGAGAAGGGCAATAATCTGGAAAAAAAAATCTGGATTTCCCAGATTAAAGTTGTAAATCTGCAACTTTATTAGTTGGATTTTCTCTGAGATTAAAGTGGTTTCTGAGAGAAATGTTGTAAAATTTATTTGTGAGAAATAATATATTTTTTGTCTTATTTGTTTTATAATTTTTCAGTTTAGCCTGTGAAGCAATTTGTTTCCTCGACAGAAAACGGAAAATATTCAGAGTTTTTGTTTGTTTCTTACTTGTTTTTCTTGCAAATTTATAACTTCATAATCTGAAAGAATATTTGATTTTATTTTAATAAATTTGCCCCTTAAATCTCAGCCTGTGAAGTAATGTGGTTTCTGGACAGAAAACAACATTTTTTTCTTTTTTTTTCTTTCAAATTTTTCCATTTAATCTGAATTAAATGATGAATTTAAGTGAATTTCTTATTTTTTCCTCTCAAATGTGTAACTTTTATCATTTCAAAGAATACTGCAATTTTTCTCATAAACTTGAAACTATGGTCTCGGTTTTTCTTGGAATATGACCCCCTACCACAGCCTAATTTAATTTAATTTATATATTTTTGCTTAATTTTTGTTAATTAGTCCACACATGCTGTTGTTTGTCCAGTTTTAGAGACATTTAAATTATGGGTTACAAACAAATCAAAGGGAGGGAGGGAATAAATGAACAATTAATAAAACGGGTGATTCACAGGTCTCGTCCTCTTCATAAACATTTGATTTTTGGAGCTTTAATAATGTAGTATGTGATTTGCTTTTTGCCATACAGTTCCCAAATTTACAGGGTTTTCATCACTAATTGCACTTCACTTAACACAATTTGTACAGGGAAGGGTCCTCAGAAGGAACACTACATGAAGCTCATTGACTCTCTGCATCTGGAGCATGTGAAGATCTGCACTCCCTGGCTGGAGGCAGAAGACTACCCTGTCTTATTAGGTATTTTATTTTTTATTTAACATCTGTTTACCCAGTTTAATCTCACTGGTGTTTTAGATCACGATTATGCAGAAATGTAGAAACCTCCAAAGGTGTCACAAACTTGTTAACAGGACATTAAATGAGTTTTATTCTCACTGTCATCCAGGCTCAGCAGACCTGGGTGTTTGTCTCCACAAGTCATCCAGCGGTCTGGATCTGCCCATGAAGGTGGTGGACATGTTCGGCTGCTGCCTCCCCGTCTGTGCCATCCACTTCAACTGGTGAGGACACAAATACCTGCTGACCTTTTCCTGTCAGCCAGCGCTCAGGGGAAACTTTACATTGTGTACACAACTTTTAAAGCTCTGACAGTGTTTATTTCATCACCTGGTGTTTCATTCAACACGATAAAGTGCACCCTGAAGCTGTTTATACTTTTTTTTTTTATTATTAGAATTTTCTCTTTGTGTTTTCATGTCTAGCTGCAGTGAAATAATGTTAAAAAAATACTGGATCTATTTTTTGAGCCATTCTCTCTAGTGGCCAGCAGGAGGCGACTCCTCTGGTTCCATAGGAAAATGATCCTACTTTTCACTTCATCTGTGACATCTGTAAATACTTTTTTATTTAATAATTTTAGGGTTTCAGTCATCCATCTTAAGCACTGCTGGTTCAGGGATTAAACATTCCCATCATAGCCTTGCTTTTCCAACCTTTAGGCCACCACTGCCCACAAGATTTTAGTAAGTAAGAAATCAGACACCTCTTTCCTTGTTTAGAGAGGCAACTCCACCTCAATCTACATGGCCCCTCCTGATCATGTCTAAGACCTCTTTTGTGCATTAATTGATAATGATGTGACTCAAAGCTGCTCAAGAAACTTTTGCCAAGTGTCCATTTACTTTTGAACTATTACAGTTTGTACACAAGGTGTTAAAAATACTGTATCTCCCACACCGTTCTTCTATTGATGTAAACCTACTTAAAGCTGAAACTTTTAATGTAGCATAAATTTGAAGTTAAACCCATAAACATGCATTAGATCTGATTCTGCTGTCTTTTCCTCCACAGTTTGGATGAGCTGGTAAAGCACGAGGAGAACGGGCTGATCTTCAGAGACTCTGCAGAGCTCGCCGAGCAGCTCAAGGTGAGAGACGCCTGCAAATGTTTCTATAAACCAGACACATGATCAGAAGACAGATTCAGGCAGACCTTCAAATGGACTCTAATATCTAGCAACAGTCATTCTTCTCGAAAGCACTGTATAACACGATTTAAGATAGACTGTATAAAAAAGATGGATGTAGTCACTGTGACATCACCCATTGGTTTTGTGGACTCTGAAGTATGAGTGTTGGAACCAGAAGTTACCATATCTGGGGTAAGAGGGTGACATCCTGAGTTATTAGATAATGTTGGCTAGCTTGTTTAAACTATACCACAGCTGAAAGTACCAAAATCTGCAGTTCCAAAAATGTCCACTTGACCCTGACTCCAAAAGTGAGTCAATCACCATGGACAACTTTTTGGTCTCTATACCTAATTTCCCCCTTAATAACAACTGTACAGGTGGAAAATGTTTTTATAACTCATCTGTTTAAACTGTATTAAGGTTTGAAGTTCAGATTATTAGGGGCGTGGCCTCTCTGACTGACAGGTGGATGGCGATACAGGTGGCTGTAGCTGCTAGCTGGCAGCTAGGCTTCACCTCAGCTAATTGAAGTCCCAGAACTGGACCTCTGGACCATGTTTGTGCTGTTGGAGCCTGTTGGAGCATTTTTAATGCAATTATTTGACCAATAATATGGCTGCTGTGGAGTTAATTATACTAATAGACCCTCCAAGAAGTCTGAGCTCCAGTTTTGGTGAGTGAAATTCTAGGATTTTACTTGGCGCTCCACCTTCTCATCCAAATATGGTCACTTCTAGCCACAAAAAACCAACATGGGTGCAGTCAAAACGCTAACAAAATCCCAGATACAAATAGGTGATGTCACAGCAGCTATTTCCATCTTTTATTTACAGCCTGTGCTTTATACAAGTTTCTGCTGAGTCGAGACCTTTCATGAGCAACAGAAATTGAACCTGCTCTTTTATGACTTCTTTCAAGTGATGTTCACCTCTTATGTTTCCAGTCTCTCCTGTCAGACTTTCCCAGTTCAGACGGCAAACTGGGAACCTTCAGGAGGAACCTCCGTGCCAGCAGGGGGCAGCACTGGGATGAAAACTGGGACCACAATGTCCTGCCTCTAATCACTGCTCTGAGATAACTTTGGATCGATTAAGAGAGCTGAATAGTGCTGCTGTTTCTCCCCAGTGGTCACTTGTGGTACTGCAACCAAAAACAATTCCCAGAGACATTCTTGAACTGTTGCCAGCTGCAAACAAGGACAAGATTTTCTCTCTTTTTTTTTTAAACGATGTCTTTAATTCATGGAAGTTTTACATTTGTAAACACTACTGTGCACGTGCAGTAGGCCTCAACACTTAACTTTTTTTTGCTAGTGCTCCAGGCGAGCAGTTTTCATGCAAGAAAGCAGACCCCACCTTTGACTCCAGTATCCAGTTAATACTTGCACGATATGAGCATCAGAGTTACAGCAGAGTGGGACTGTAAAGGACCAAAACTGGTATTTTAAAATTGAAATGCTCTAAACTCGTGTTTTTAACGTGATTGAAGGTCGGCGGCTGAATGATCAGTGAGTGACGAGTTGACCTCTTCTGTCTTTTCATTCCTGCAGCTTTTTCCTCCTTCACTTGAATGTATAAAGGAAGTTGTCATAACGATGAAGATGTACATTTGTAAATAAAATCTTTATTGTTCTCCCCTTGTGTCACCTGTACAGTTTGATGAGCTCTATAGCAGACTGTCTGTTATAAGGAAACACGTGGCTGACGGGTCCTGGGATCACTTCATGGCTGATTCCTTCATTTTCTGCCAACAAACAAACAATGACTTCATTTAAGCTGCACCATCGGGTTCACCGAGGCACAGCACTGCGATAACTACCCCCCATATACACACACACATACACACATATATATATACATGACTGTGCTGTGATTTCAGTGATTAAATCATCTTCATAATCCCTCAAACGCCTCAAAACTGGGAAACCCTCCATCGTTTATCCCACTGAAACCATGAGGTTTCCACCTCAACTACTAAACAAAGATCTTCTCTGAAAGAGAGTAAATTTTCACAAACCGCTACTCTCAGAGCACACTGATAAAACTATTGGTCAGATTGGCATCTCCTCATTTTGCCAGAAAGCACTACTTGTCTGGCTACAGTTGGGTACTTTAATCATCTTTATTGCAGTATTTGTACAGTGTACTACATACTTTTATTGCCAATTCCAGTCAGTAAACATGGCTTTGTGTGTTAATTGCAGACTCAAGCTTGAGGTAGTTCATGCAAAGTTAGCATGAGCAGACACCTGAACTGCAGGTTTAAGTAAACCAGACTTTGATCATGTTTTAGTCTTCATCAGGACATTTGCCTGAAATGTTGCTTCTTTTCAATCCAATAAAAAGTTTGAGAAATGACATTTTCTCACTTTCAGTTAGTCTGAAAGCTGAATGCAGAAAGATATCTTCAACACAGCCTCCTCCTCCTCCCCCTCAGCGGTGTCTTACCAAGCTGCCGTTTAAAGCCGCCGTACGTCTCCAGGTTCCTTACAGTGGAACAGATGAGGACCTGAGGGAGAACCTCAGCAGACGAACACCTCAGGATCATGGACAGCAGCTTCACCAGACTCCCTGCGATGTCGGGGTCGTACACCACGTCTGCACCACGAGGAAAGAAACAGGAATCTGCTTTAACAACAAATCTGAGAAACCAAAGGGCTCCATAAAAGCATGAACAGACTGAGGTGTGTGAATGTGTGTCCACCCCGTCTTTCTCGATAAATCTGACCCGCAGCGATGATGACATCAGCCCCGATCTCTCTCAGCTCTTCCTCTGAGGCTGCCGCCCAGTCCAGCTCCACCACGCTGACCGCCGGGGACGCCTGCTCGCTCAGCCCATTCAGCCGGGCATTGTCTCTGAGTTTCTGCAGCACTCTGGAGTGACAGTCGCTGAAGATGAATCTCTTCGGGCTGCAAGAGTGACAGATGGCGATACCCGTCAACCCCACGCCGCTGCCCAGCTCCAGCACCGTCCTGAAGGAGGAGGAACAGATTTAAAAGCCCAAAAGCCAAAAATCACCAGGAAGCAGGAGGAGGACGACGACGACATGCAGGTGGTGATACCTGCCAGTGAAGACCTGCTGGTTCTCCAGAGCCCACTCCACCAGGTAAAGGGCCGCCTCCCATGTCACCAGCCCAGTGGTCCCCTCTGAGATCAGGGCAATGTTTTCCAGCAGGCTTACAGCGCCACCAGCAGGCTGAAGAAAACAAACATCCCTGCACTTCAAATTAAGATTCCTGCAGGCAAAAGCGTTCAAAAGTAGAGCTGGGCGATTCAGACCAAAAATCATATCTTGATATTGTTATGACACTACACCATATACTGTAATGCCCAACCCAAATAAAAGGTGACGCTAACAGTGACACTGAGTATTTTCCTGTGTGAGGTACCAGCAGGTAGTTCTTGTAGCACTCTGTGGTCTCCTCAGCTCCCACCACCTCAGCCAGAGCATCATACAGCTCATCCAGAGGTTCACAGTCTGCAGCTTCCAGCTGTGGAGAGAAGAAACCACAAAACATGCAACCAGGTTTTACTCTGTGATCGAGTACTTCACCGTCTTTCTGTCCACAGAGTAAAAAACTAAATTAATAACCTGAAAGTTAACCAGTGGAGCCCTCTTCTTACCCGTCTGATGAGCTCAGAGAGAAACAGCCTCCTGTATCTGACTGAAGGTGGAAACTTCCGGCACAGAGGATGAAGACACGTCTGTAAAAACGTGACTTGTTTATTTCACTGATGAATCTGAGCTCTTTTATGATTACAACACCATGGAGGAACACTCACCTGTTTCAGCACCTCTGAAATGAGCTCCGATGACCCGCTGCTCTGAAGGTCTTTTTCTACAAACTGTAAGCAGATAAAGTTATACAATGGAGTCCAAAAGAAGGTCTAACATATGTGAGGAAATAAATCTGGTTTAAATGTCACATTTTAAGTCCGTTTGCAAACATTAAGAAATCAAAAGAGAGAGCACGAATTAAAATAAAGATTATCTGTGTGAACTGAGACCTGCTGGTGGTTAAAACCTAAGCCGAATTATTCAGGAGGGTCCACTGACTAATTTCTGGTATAACCGCACTCATGTTTAAAAGGAAGCAGGCTGCTGGAGAGCTTTGGAGTTAAAACGCGCACATTTCTGAATGGAGTTTGGCGTGTCTCGTACTCACAGTCCAGGGAAATGAAGGCAGGCGACTCATAGCGAAAAACGACAGCTGGAAATCCTTTAAAACCTCTTTAAAAACTGTGCTCTCCTCTGAGGACTGCCCTGAAAGCGCCATCTTACACGTGTGTTTGTTTACTTCCTGCTTCCCCATAAGCCAGCGCGACCCTCTGTTACTAGAGCCTCTGGGTAGTGAAGTTTATTTTTAAGTTTTAGCAAAAGCTACAGTTTTTGAAACTATGAAGAGCCAATGCATGTGTATAAAACATACATGAAATATCACACACCTATTTTTATTAGTACTGTTTTTTGTTTAAATGTCATTTATTTATTAATTATTAACCCAGTGTGTGTGTTTTCTAAAGCTTTTCTTCAACCTGTTTTATACAGGTTTTGTTGAGCTTTTTTTCCCTCTCATTTTAGTTTGGAAGGTCTTCAGAAACCATCATCAGAGCTGCTGGAGAGCTCTGATGGTTCTCAGTGGATTTTAACTGAGAAGTTCAGGGTTCCGCTTAGGTTTTTTGGCATTTGAGCTCAAAATTCAAACTTGCCATTCCTATGGATCTCCTCTGTATCATGGGATCAAACCTCCAGACAAGCATTTAGTAGACAACCCACTCTTCCACCAGGTGATCTCCAAGTTTCATCATGCTTGAGCGTTACAACATTTTCTGTGTGAGAGCTTTGTGAATTACAAACATGTGTACTTTTTCTTTATGGAGGTTTTGTCTTTTTTATTTGTGTGCATTTTTGTTTTTTTTATTATTAGGGTATTTTTTTTTGTTTCATTGAGCACAGTGAAGGAAGTGAAAGAACTTCACCAACTGCAAAGAAACTTCAGAATAAACTTCTGATCAATCAGAGGAGCTGGAGAGCTCAGCTGGTTCTGTCTGCCTGTGGGTTTTAACAGGGACATTCATGGTTCAAGTCCAGCTGCAGTCCTTAATTACTGAATTTTATACTTGAAACCAGGACGGTTGAAATCTTCCTTCCTCCATGTTTCATGGATTTCCTGTCAGCTTCAGTGGCTCAGTGAGATAAGTCGGAGGTTAAATTAAGTTAATACCACCGGTTTGAGCTCAGCTTGGATGGCATTCTTATTGCTCCCTTTAGCAAATGTAAGGGCAGATTTACAGAAGCAAAAGCTCTAATAAAGTTTCACTATTTAACTTGTTTCCAGCCCAGACTGCTGTGCATCATTTACTCTCCTTCAGACCTCTAATCAGAGGAAAACTCCAGCAGGCGAAGTCATAAATGAAAGAGCTGAGCCACACTTTTTTATACCACCAGTTAAAGGTTTAGGAGCTTTTAACTGATGATATCTGACAGGACTTCACTCAGATCTGCTGCTGTGGCCATGAATCCTGTCAGCTCAGAGCTCAGTTTAATTTCTCCGCAGTGGAAATGATGCTTGGTGCAAAATATTTCTGATGTTTCTTTTCCCTCCCGCTCTTTTCTTGCTGTGTCACTGCAGCAGCAGATAAAATCTCTTCAGTTGGACCAACTCTGCATTCACAGCAGCATCTCCAGCACACTGAGCGTAACTGGTGAGTATGAGCTGATATTTTTGAAACATCAGGTCCTATATTTTACTTTCTTTTCTTAATTAAAAAACGGAAACTAATGGAAAAAAAACCCGGTTTTGATCATTTTTAGGTTTTTGTATATCAGGTCTGCTTTCACTGTTGGGTCCCTACAAACATTTCTGTTCAGGTAAATTACCTATAAAAAAATTTTAGTATTCCATAAATGCAACACTGCAAGACATCAATACATAAATGATATAGAATATTATTATTAACAGTATAACAAGAAAACAACAAGAAAATGTAAACTAATAAAGTGGGATTTTTTTTCAAAATAACTAGGTCAATATTCTGTTTTAAGAGAGTTCCCTCCAAATAAAAGTGAGACAACTGTTTGAGAGATACTTTAAAATATAAGAGGAACACAGCACAGTCATTAACGCGTGTTTCTCGTCGGAGCGTTTCATGGGACGGACTGTCAACAAAGAAAATGGCGGCGGTCTGTATGTAGCAGCGGAGGGAAGGTGAACCCTTGTTTTCGTGTTAAAGAAGGTAAATGGTGCATTTTTTACTCCCATATCTCTTCTCCGCACTGATGTTAGATAGTTTGACCTTTCCGCTGTTTGTTTGAGCTTCAGTTAATTGATTTTAAAGCACTTTTAATGAAACTATGAAGAACTTTAATCAGGAGTTTGTCAGTTTGAGGACATAATAAAGCAGCAGTTCGGTGTGTAACGCTTCTCTTTGACATGTTGAGTAATTTTTTCGTGTTCCTGCCGTTAATCTGTGGTAACACTGCAGCTAACCTACTCTGTGGCCTCTGAAATCGATGGCATCCCTGCCCCGGGGCTTCCTGTGAAGCTCCAATCTGATATCTGATTGAAGGGCAAAAAATGAGGACAGTCGTCTCTAACGCGGCTCCGTTCTGTCGCCAGACTCCCTTCAAAAACTGTGAAATTTTGTGTTTTTCTCGCCGTCGCGCTTAAATGTTAACACAGGAATATTACTTATTAATAAAAAAGGGCCCGCTGTTCCATTCGGCAGGTATTTTGTATTATATTACATGCACACATGCATGCTGTGTCCCATACATGGCCTAGTCCTAGTCCTAGTCCTAAACTAGAAGAAATACTCGGTGAAGGTTTCCACTGAAAATAAGGTTTAGGCTTAATTCGTGTCTGGGAAACTGAGCCTTGAAGCCATGCTAGATTTCATGTCAGGAAATGAGAAGTGACGGTGGCAGAAATATAACTTGAAGGACAAATAGATGAAACGAATCAAAAAACACACAGTTCACAGTCTGACAGCAGCTGGCCCCACACCTACTGCACAGGAAGGAGAAGGGAAGGGTGACGCCATAGCTCACCTGGTGATCCGCAGGCTGAAAGGCTGCAGGAGCTTTGAGGGGTGGCTGTAGCTCAGGAGGTAGAGCAGGTCACTTACTAATCGGAAGGTTGGTGGTTCGATTCCTGGCTGCTCCAGTCTGCATGCCAAATATCCTTGGCCAAGTTGCTCTCCGATGCATTGAGTATGAATGTGTATGAATGGTTAGACACAAAGCACTTCAGCACAGAAAAAGTGCTTGTATGAGTGGGTGTGAATGGGTGAATGAGGCAGTTGTATAAAAAGCGCTTTGAGTACTCCGGGAGAGTAGAAAAGCGCTATATAAGAATCAGTACCATTTACCATTTACCATTTGAGTCCGCCCTGGACGGTGTCCTGCGTCCACTCTCTCCCTAGTTTCCTCTCACTCTTTTCTGTCACAAATCAAAATAAAGGCTAAAATCCTTTTCAATCCTTTGGGATCAGAAGACCAGATGCTCAAAAAAAAAAAAGCGCCCATCCACTCACCTGCTCCACCTTTCCTCCTACAGCTGAGCCAGAAACCACACCCCACTACCACAACCTTCATTTCAACGGACATGGAAACTGCAGGTATAGAATCACCAGTCAATCTGATTTGCGACTTTCAGATTTTAGTTTTGAAAGCTTTTTCCTGTCAGCGTTTTACTTCCACCGCCGTCTTTGCTGTCGTAAAATTCTCCCATAAATTTTATTTCAGAATTCTTTGAGTGCCAAATCTTGCTCTGATGTCTGCTGCTAGCAGTGACCACAATCTGCTCTGCACCAGTGCAACATAGTCCATCACTGCAAACTGCACCACAATACTGCAATCTCTCATCCTTCTCTCCTGTCCTCTTCTTTTTTAATTTTCCTTCATCTCTGAAGTTATCACACACCAAAGTTTCTTTTGTAGCTAAGCTGCACCTCCAGCTCGCAGACTGTGATCCAAACTTCACAGAAACAGTTTGTGTGTTTGCTGATGTTTGTTGAGCTGTTTGAAATT
>VUQS01017001.1:2269-12297 GCA_015108495.1 Heterochromis multidens | reverse complement strand
AGGTGGTGGAAAAAAAAAAAAAAAAAAAAAAAAGCCTCCCACAAGCCGGCGACAAAAATCATAGCAAAGTCACGGCTGGGAGGAACAATTCTTTTGGTTGCAGAGGGACGGGGGGGACACAAAAAAATGACGGACCGTCATGGCGACGGAACATCATACAAAACAAGTGACGGATAAAATAATGCGCGTGGTTAGCATCAAACTGAATTTCTCATGCAAGAGTTTTCACATTAAATATTAAAAATTTACCGGTTGTTTAAAAAAAAAAATCAATACGGGAAGTTGGCAGTAAGCGAAGCTTTTCTTAGTTGACCGTCGTTAGTTGCTGGAAAGCTGACGCCGTGGTTCATGATGTGGGGAGAGATTGACCCTCCTGTTAAAACACAGCCAAGCTTGTGTGAGACTGAAGACAAGAGCAACATAGTAGAGCAAGTAGTGCCACGGACCCAGAGATGTGACTCCAGCAGCTCTGCAGGCCCCCAGCGGATGGTACAAGACTTCCAGGTGAACCAATCAGCAACAGCAACGTAGTTTTGTTGTTGTTGTTGTTGTTGTTGTTAAATATATTTAACACAGGTATCTGCCCACTAGGGTCAGGTGTTGTCTGCCATTGTGATGCCTAACTGACTGACTGATTCTGCTTATCATACAGAGTATAAACCTGACCGAGTCCAGCTGTGTGAATGCCATGATAGAGGCCATAGCTGTGAGCGGGATCCTGGTGAAGAGCCAGCAGATTGGAGAGGCTGAACTGACCGTACAGGAGCGCAGAGAGGAGCTACTGCATCAGTACCACAGCAGGCCGCTGGTGTTCCTGGAGAGGTACCATGTATGTGCACACAGTTCAGCGTGCGTGTGTGTGTGTGTGTGTGTGTGTGCGTGGGGTGGGCGATATGTCCTCAGAATAATATCACGATATTTCAGGACGATATAGAAAAAAAAATGCTTAACAACGCTTTATCGATGCTTGCAGGCAGCGGCGTTTAGAAGTGTAAGTAAATGAAGGGCATTTTTCATGCTTCTTTTCCAATGAGGTACTGCCATTGATGACACACTTCCTAATTTAAAGTGTTACTCTATTGAATCTATTCATTTCCGTACCCCTTTTACTCTTCCTGTCATACAAAGTGCCGCTCGAGTGCTCCAGTGACGCTTGGTGGACTCATTTGTTTACATTGGTTGGCCTGGTTGTGCTCGACGGTGTGTTTTTGCCTCAAGTGGTGAAACACGTGTGTTGTTTCCACCTTTAGCTGTGACAGTTTTCTTGCATATTATGTAAAACACTTGGCTCTGCTCGATGTTGTTGAAGTAGCTCCTTTTTAGGAGGCTGACAAGCGGCTTCTTATTGCTCACTAGGGAATGTAAACGCATGGTGTTGCCATAGCAATAATATCACGATATCATACTTTTATATGATGTAAAAATGTATACCGGTATTATCACAGACGATATGTGGCACAACCCTAGTGTGTGCCTGTGCTTGTTAGCGTGCACACTTGTATGAACATGCCCTCAACATGGCAAGTAGGTGCAAAACGAAAACTTATTAAAATTAATTAAACACTCCTTTAGTCCCAGACTAGATTAATTCTGCTCTATTCTTAAAACCCCACCCCACATATTCAGTATATTGGCATGGCCAGGTATCAGTGTGATCTAAAAAGAACATAATTTTTCAGGTGGATAGGTTGTTCTCTAATGATTGGTTGGGAAAAATTGAATCCTATAGCCCACAGAAATTGGCACTTGTGTTGGTAAAGCGGTGAAGAATTCCATTATTATATTTGTTGTTATCTCCTTCCCATTTCCAGGCTTGCTTAAAGCCCCAGCACCTGTCAGCGTTTGCCCACGTCAGCCCAGACCCACGAGCCCAGCACTACAGCAAGGTGATACAGAGGCGAGCTGCAGGATGCACCGACAGGACCAGAGTCAGAAATCAGCGCTATGCTGCCCTCAGGGCTCTGCAGAAGGGTAGGGAAACACTGCTGCGACAGCAATTAACAGTGCAATACACCCTTTTAAATGATGCCACCATGCAGCGTTTTCCACTTGCCACTAGTGTGCAGATAGTTTTAGTCTTTGATAACCACAACTGAGATACTTGCAGTCAACCCACCAACTTCTCTTTTCTCTCCAACACGTCATTGGTCTGTTTTTTGGGGGTTTTTTTGCCATCCCTCCTCTCCTAGAGGGTCAGTATTTCAGTGAAGAACAGATGCGAATGAGGGAACCACTGCTGTATGAACAGTATATTGGCCAGTACCTGACGGATGAAGAGGTGAGTTTTGTTTATCTTGAGTTTATGTATGGTTAAGTTTCTCTATATTTTATATTATTTTCTCATTACCTTCATCAATGCTTCAGGTGCTGCAGCGCTCCCAGGAGGCAATGTTGGATGGTGCACAGGGGGCGCTGATGGAGCCAGGGCAAGGTACAGGAGGGCTCGCCAACCTGCTCCTCAACTCCTACCAGGAGCGACTCATTCAGAATCGTCTGCAGGAGGAGCAGGAGAAAGAGGATGGCGCACTGGAGGAAGATGAGGATGAGGACGACTACGGTGAGACAGTTTGGATTGGAGGAAACCCTGCATGCTGAAGTGAAGAAACAAAGAAGAAAACTGAGGCTGTTTCTCTGTTCTTCTTCATTTTCCTCCATCTTGTTTTATTCTGCTCTGTGTTCATACTGTAGGTGACGGAGACCAGCAGAAGGAATGGGAGCCTACCCCAGAGGAGAAAGCTCTTCTCAGGGAGGAGTTCATCAGTCAGATGCACCAACGTTTTCTAGATGGCAAAGACAAGGACTTCAACTATAGGTCAGACACAAAGCACACAGGAGCAGATTAAAGGCTTCATCTGTGTTAAGTAGACAGTGGATTGTGTTGTAGCCAACCTAAAGCTACCTTTAACAAATGAGACATCTGTCAATCAAGTTCCTCAGACTATTACTGTATGTGCAGTTTGCTATATAAGACTTCAAATTTAGTGAGCAGGCTTTTTGAAAATGTTGCTGGAAATGTTGTTAAAGTTACAGTGTGTAAAATTTTTCACCGCTAGATGTCAGTAGATTGCAGTCAACTGAGGTCTGTTTTCTTACCCCTCCCAATTCAAGTACATAATCCTAGCTACGGTGGCTGCTGTAGGACAAACATGCTTTAGTCAGCCAAGAGAGATCAAAAACATTTAATTTAGACTGTACCCCATAACGGCCCTGGCTGGCGTGCTTCTACTACTGTTTGGACCAGATCCGGAGTTTTTCCCAATCGGTGGAAGGCGGTCAGTCCACTGTTTACCTCAGCTGTTAATGCTGGGTGGGAAGTGTCCACCTTTATTTACTCTGGAAGAGGCTGTAAAACTTTGTGAAAGGAGTCTGATATGGGTCAGTGAGTCAGAGAAGCTCACTTCTTACCAATGACAACCATACAGTTGTTGTTGTTTATCCGGCTGTTGTCAGCTGTCCGGAGACGGGAGGTTTGCACGTCTGATCTGCTGACAATAAGTAATTGCAACAATATCAGAAATAAATAAGCATGTTTATGCACATTTTTCTGTTCTGACTTCAGTTCAGGAGATGAGGCTCGAGGTGAGGAGGAAGAGGATGACATTTTATTAAGATGCTAGTGGAGTTCTCTCTTTCCTTGAAGGGGACCCCTTCTCCAACGATAAAACGATGATCCTTCATATCCTGAGTCTGATAGTGCAGGCACGAATTTAAATGTCCCTCCACAGCACACGATTATCTACGACTTCTCTTCTCCTCCACCTCTGGTGTACTATGTATGTGGCCTGTATCTAGCCACATACATAAAACACCATTAGTCGGAAGGGAGATGTCCTTCCCGGCCACTGTATTCAAATACAGTGGGGGAATTAATTATAAATTTATGAGAATGCATCAGTTTGTTGGCAGATGTAATTACACACTGTTCTACGTATATTTATGAGTACAGTATCCTTTTTTTCTTTTAAATAATCTAAACAAATTATTAACTGTACCTTTTAAAGTTTTGAGATCTTCATTTTTCAGAGATAGATTATAACTTCATTTATCAGTTCACAGAATACTTGACATTTATCACTAATAATCTGTGAAAGTTGAAATCTACTTATTGTTGATACAAGGCAATGCAGTCTCACGGCTGTTAGTGAGATAGTCACTACATGTAATCTATTGATTTGTGTCTCTGAACGTAATATTCGTCTGTCCAGTCTCTTATGTACTGATGTGTTTATGTACACAAAATTGATCTTTTCCACTTATAAAGGGTGAAAAAGTTTACATTTGGAGGCTGGAGTGGTTGGTCTTGGAACAGATCATTTCGCCACTCGTACCAGAGTTATTAATACTAAATACATTACCTGGTTATGTGTAGGCACTAAAAACAACTTGGTTGGTGTTAGGAATTAAAAACTACGGGCTTAGGTTTAGAAAAGGATGATCGTTTGGATTAAAGTACAACGCTCGCTAGTTCTTTAACAGCCCTAGTTTCGTGGTTGCCATGGTGACGTGTCGCTGCTTTGTCTGGACAACTTACATGCTGGATACACAAAATATGCTCCATATTGAAATACATTACTTACAAATTTCTGCTGACTCACACGAAAAAAGTCACAATTCACGTCCATGAACACAAAGAAATAGAAGAATTTTTTCGTGACCGTTTCACGTTTTTGCTCTGAGACTGAGCTGTACAAGCACGAGTTATGAAATTACACATTCTAACACAAATTAGTAAAGAGAAAATAGTACCTAATAATGAATTTTGACTGCAGAAGAGAAAAAAAGTTACAGAAAGACTACAAAGTTCAGTGGAAAATATGACAAAAATCCCCCACTGTGGGCTCAGAAGCGTGTCTTTAAGCGTTTGTGTGTTTGTGTGTTACAGTGAGGTGGATGAGAATCCAGACTATGACAACTTGGACATTGTCAACAGAGATGCGGAGGATAAATATTTTGATGATGATGATGATGATGAAGAAAAAGAAGAGGAGGAGGAAGTGGAAAGGGATGAGGAGGAAGAAAATATGACAGAATAGCATCTGTGTTGTTAATAACTGGTCTGACTGAACTGTAAATATAAATGTACAAAAAGAGTCTCTATTCAATTTTTTGACAGCTGAACACAAAAAAAAAGATAAGTAATAAGTTTGGTTTTGGGTCTTTTGCAAGATTTGTATAAATATGATTTTCTTGTTCAAAACTCAACAGAGACAAACACTTCGTTGTGTCACCTAAATATGATGTATTTTAAAGCACCTACTTTTTTTTTCTCTTCAGCCTGCAGACATAATATGACATTTTTTGTCTTGCTGAGGGAATCAGGCAACACCTAACAGTAATTAAACCACAGTTGTTTACCACAGAGCGAGTCTGTTTCATCATCTGGGAAGGATAACTTTATTTTTATAATAAAGTGTATATACTTTTTGTATTTGTTCAGTGGTTAAGTTGAAATGTCACAATTATTGCTGCATTCTAACTAATGGTCTATATTTGTCCCAGGATGACTGATTTTTCTACACAAGTGAAATGTATTTGTGTTTGAGTTTCCAAATCTGAATTTAAGATTTATGTAAAGAAGGGCCAGCTGGGGCTTTTCTGAGAATATTTTACAAAGATGCCCCTAAATCAGATATAAAATCAGCCAAGTAGAAGAGCCAGTAAAAATATATACCAGGGAACAACATTGCTGTAGAACACTGATTCTTATGTGACCATAATCAGGGGACGAGTCAGATCTTCTGAAAATGCATAACTCAGTTAATGCATTCATTGATTTTTTTGTTCAGCTAGGGTTGCAGAGGGGCTACAGCTGATTTTTTTTTTTTTTTTTTTTAAAGTACAAAAAGGTGGGTACATCACTGACAACATCACCAGTCCACCACAGGGCTGACATAGACAGAAGTCTGATAGAAGCCTGGCTCTTTGGAAGCAAAATATAAAGAAATGCTTAGGCAAAGGCCAAAAGTGTGCAAAAGTTTGAAACTCTCTTGTCAATGTGCAGATAAAAGGCATCAATAATGTTTATTCAAATTTTGCAAGAAGAAAATATCAGTGCTACGCTGAGTTATTAAAGCAAAGCCAAACATTCATAACCTATAAACCCAAATCCCTACTCGGCAATCAACAATATTGAAGGAAAACTGAGTATAGCAGACAAAAAAATATAGTGTATAAATGCAGCAGACTCCCATGATTTTGCAGTTCTCAAAAGTAAAATTCCACCTGAGAAACCTTCAAATAATGTGTGTAAATTTGTGCATATGATGCAGTGACTGTTTAATGTCAACTTTAAACAAGGATAAATCTTCATTTTTTAAATTCTTTTATTTTCAAAGTGTAATAGTGTTCCTGTAATTTTAAAACCTTCAGCTGCATTTTTATTTTTTCCCTCTTCAGCTGATCAAGATCCATTGGATCCAAATCAAAGCTAGCTGAGGACCCAGGCAGCGGGGCCTCCATCATGTGCGAGGAATCAATGCTGTCAGAGGTTTGAGTTGTTTGAGACGAGCTGTAGAGAAAAAAAAAAAAACTTTTAAGACTGTGTGAATAAATTAAGAATCTCTGCCTGAATGATATGATAGCTACACCTTACCTCATCTCTGGCTTCACAACTTGTAACTCAGCTACATTGTGGCCAGAGTAGGGGACATCTGTACACCCACACACGTGTAACACAGCCAGAGGTTCTGAGGAAGGTCCCGTAAATTTAGAAAAACATATTGGAAAAAAGGGAAAAAAAAAAACACACACACACACATAACAGCTTTTGGGGGGTTTTTTTGTTGTTTTTTTTTTTTTTTTTTTTTTTTTTTTTTCTTTTTCTTTTTTTTTTTTTTTTTTTTGTTTCACACTAAATGCATACACTGTACTTGTGGCAAGATGGTGGAATTTATTTCATAGGTTGTAATAATTAATAGAGAGCAATAATGTATGTTTACATTTTACACTTTATTGTATGAGAATGATAATTCCTGTTTTTTGTGTTTCAGCTTTTTCAGTTACTGCATTGAAGCTGGCAGCTTTTTAATGCTGGTTGTTATATTTAATTGGAGTGACTGATTACAGCCTTTAATGAAAATAATTACAGGAATGAAAAAGATTTGACTCTGTAATAAAATAAGAACAAAATATCTGCAGGTTAACAAATAAGCACAGCAGGAAAAGCACAAGTGTAAGCTATCGAGTTAATTAGTTTCAGGGTCCTGATGTGAATGCATCATTTTGGCTCATACTGGATTCACACTATGTTGCCTGAATGGGAAGAACAGGGAAAAATGTTTTCGCTCCTAAACAGACTTGTGTGTGACTTACACTCACTAGCCACTATATTAGGTACACCTTGCTAGTATTGTGTTGGACCCCCTTTTGCCTTCAACTACCTTAATTCTTTGATTCAACAAGGTGCTGGAAACATTCCTCAGAGATTTTGGTCCATACTTACATGATAGCATCACACAGTTGCTGCAGATCTGTCAGCTGCACATCCATGATGCAAATAATAATGATAATAATAATAATAATAATAATAATGAGAATAATACATTTTATTTATATGCAACTTTCAAGGCAGTCAAGGACACCTTACAAACAATTAAATCACAGTCACCAAAATCACAGTATGCATAAAATGACAATTAAAAAACACCATAGAATTAAAAGTAGAAACATAATAGAATTAAAAAGTCAACAATACAAAATCAAACAGAGTGGCAAGCTTAAAAAGATGTGTTTTAAGGCTGCCTTTAAAGATAGGGAGAGAATCAACATTGCGAATATGGTGCGGGAGAGAGTTCCAAAGATGAGGGGCCACTAGGCTGAAAGCTCTAAAGCCCATGGTAGTTACGCAAGCAGGTGGTATAATGACAGTAATAGAGGAGGAAGATCTCAGAGTATGGGAAGGAGTAGCGATGTGCAGAAGATCAGAGAGATATGGAGGTGTGAGGTTATGGAGAGACTTGAAAGTAAGAAGTAGAATCTCAAAATTTATGCGGCATTTTACAGGAAGCCAATGAAGTTGTTGGAGGACAGAAGTAATATGTTCTGTGGAAGGAATTCTGGTAATCACACGAGCAGCCGCATTTTGAACCAGTTGAAGTCTATGGAGAAGGTTCTGTGGTACACTAGAGACATTACAATAATCAATAACTAGAGCATGTACAAGAATAGCAGTGTTGTTAGTTGTAAGGGATGGACATAGCTGACTAATATTCTGTAAGTGCAAGCATGAAGACTGAGTGATGTTATTGATATGTGTTTCAAAATTTAAGGTGACACCTAAACTCTTAATCGGGGGGGAAGAAGAGATTAGAGAATTGTCAATAGATAGAAAGAATTTACTGCATTCATCCAGGGCCGTTTTAGTTCTTACCAGAAGAACCTCTGTTTGTCAGTTTAATTTGAGAAAATTAGCAAACACAATTTAATTTCAAGTAAACAGTCAGTAAGAGAAGAAGGTGGGAGAGCGGAATCAGTGGGTGTCATCAGTATAAGAATGAAAATGTATGCCACATTTCCTAAAAAGGTGACCTAGAAGTAGAAGACAAATAGTAGGAAAGGGATAATAGAAGGGGCCTAAGATAGAGCCCTGGGGAACACCTCTGATATCTGGGCAAGCTTGTGATCTCCAATCTCCCGTTACAGTACATGACAAAGGTGCTCTTTTGGAATGAGATCCGGTGACTGGGGAGGCCATTTGAGTACAGTGAACTCATTGTCATGTTCAAGAAAAAAGTTTGAGATGATTTGAGCTTTGTGACATGGTGTGTTATCCTGCTGAAGCAGCAATCAGAAGATCGGTACACTGTGGTCATAAAGGGATGGACATGGGCAGCAACAACCATGCCACGTTCAAAGTCATTTAAATCACCTTTCTTCCCCATTCTGATGCTCAGTTTGAACTTCAGCAGGTCATCTTGACCATGCCATAATGTCTAAATGCACTGAGTTGCTGCCATGTGATTGTCTGATTAGATATTTGGGTTATTAAACACTTGAACAAATGTACCTAATTGAGTGGCTAGTCAGTGTACAAAGCCTTAATTAGCTGCTGCTGTTGTTTTGAAGTGTGTGTTTTTGACGCTTCTAGTTCTGAAGTTTGAAGCTGTGTGATGTTTTTTCTGAGTTGACATGGTTAATTTGGCCACTTGATCATAAAACAGTCGTCATTAACCTTACAGGTGACACCTGTACTGCCCTCAATTTGTACGAGTCAAAATTGCTGTGAAAAACCTTCAGCAATCCAAAATTTTCTTCTTGGCTAAATATTGAAAATATTTTTGATTAAGCTATTAGGTTCCTCATTGACTCTTTATACTTTTCTGTTTTTGGATGTACTGTTTTGACCAGCTCATCACAAAGGCATCTGTGCTTCACTCATCTCAGAAGAGATCAGCTTTTAGAAGTAAAATTCAAGCTGTGACACAATAAACAAGCTAAAATTAAAATTAACAATACAGTTGTCTTTGATGTTCAATATTTACTCTTTACCCTGCAGCAGTCACGAGGGGGTTTGGCACAGAAATTTAAATGAGCAAATTACTGCGTGTTGTAATTGTTCTAAAATCTTCTCTGTTTTTCTAATGCTTTTCTTATGTAATTGTTTGTACAGATTTTGGAGTGAGTGCATTTCTAGCTACAGGGGGTGACATGACTAGAAACAAAGTTCGAAAGACCTTTGTTGGCACACCATGCTGGATGGCACCAGAGGTGATGGAACAGGTGAGTCTATCTTTGTCTGTACCAAGGCAAGAGCTGATGACATTTTTCATTTCATAACCTGGAAAAGAATGCAGCTGGTCTCTGCAGGGTTCTGGGCCTTTTTAGTTTTGTATTCTAGTCTTTTATTAGCCGTTTTCTGTTTGGTTTAACTGTTTTTAGTTTTTAATTATAGGTTTAGGGTTTGATTCCATTTTTCATCCCCGTATCTGGTGCATTAGTTCCTGTCTTTCTTTGAGTCCTTATATAAATGTTTTATTCCAGGGTGTTTTTTGTTTGTTTTTTTTCACTTAGCTTCAGCTCTTATTTTGGGT
>VUQS01016999.1:19389-35376 GCA_015108495.1 Heterochromis multidens | reverse complement strand
AATTGAGGTGCCCCTCTTATCATACTGTCTTTATTATATTAAGGGTGTACAGGTGTTGCAGTGTATACTTGTGCTTTAGATGGAGTTGTACAGAGAGAGCCACATATAGACGCAGTATATCTGCTCATTGTTATGTTGAAAAATGTGCACATTCTAAATTTAGCTCAGAGCAGCCGTGCAGCTCAGAGTAACAGACTGTCCCCTATTAATGCACCTCTTCCTCTGTCCTCTTGACTTTGTCAGTTGCTGTTACCCAGGGTGAGCTACCTGACTCTGGTCACAGACAAGGTGAAAAAACACTTCCTCAAAGTGATGAGGGCAGAGGACGTGGAGGAGATGTGGTTCGAGTACGAAGGAACGCCACTCAAATGGTGAGAGTTTAATTGTTGTTTGAACTGATAGTTCTCTTGTATGTGTGAGGGCACTGTCAGTACATTAATGGAGTTTTATTTTTCCTATCATGAGGTGGTGGGTTGGCATTAATGTTAAATACATGTTAAAAGAACAGAATCTCATTCTCTGCTTATCATGTTTACAGTTTGTTGCTGTCCTGATTTCTCTTATAGAAATGTCTGCTAATGAAATGCCTTTTGGCTGATCCAGTTAGTCTGTCCTGCTTTATAAGATTGACACCATATACAGCTAGCACTACTGTCTGGAAACTGGGTTGGTGTTGTATGTTGTATTTATGCATCAGCTTGAAAATAAATGTCAAATCTCTTTAGTGGGACAGTACTTGTATTTCTTGTCTGCCTGCTGACCACTAAAATCAGTCAGTTGTAAAAATGCAGTCACAACATGTGGCCACAAGATGTCAGTAATGCATCACAGATGATGAATGAGCCTATGTCACAGGCAAAGTAATAGTAATTCAACAAGTAAAGTAAAGAAAATAGTCACTTAATTACTTGTTGTCATACAGAGATATAAAAGAAACGAGTACCAATGCAATATCACTGTTTACTGTTTCAGTTGCTTTTCTTTTCTTATTGTAAACTTCAGTTTAAATCTAAATGTCATACTTTTGGTTGCTTGCCATGCTAGATAGTTTTAAGGTATCACTTTAGGATTTGCTGTCATGCAATAGATAATTCTCTAGTTCTGGCTTGTTATTAACAACAGAATCCGTACAGACTTATTATTCTTATCGGTCTCTTTGGAACTAATGCAAAATAACTAGTATGATTAACATATGAGCACAAACACACCTCACAAAAATGCACACATTATTTTAGGCTCTGATGAAGAAAAGCCTCTTAATTTCTGAAACATTGAAACATGTTAGGTACCCCCTGTTTTAAACAATTAAAATAGTTTTAATGTAATTATAAATTACAGTTAAACTTACCGAACCATTGAGCTAAAACGTGTGGTACATAGAATTATGTGAAGTAAAGTTATGATAAAAAGAACTATGTAAAGATGTGACTAGATTGAAAGCAGTAATTTGGCTCTCTAGTATAGCTCACCAGGTTAAGCAGGCGACCCATATGATGAAAGGGTCCTGCAGGGGCCCGGGTTCGAATTGGTCCTGGGCCACCTCCCGTGTGTTTTCCTCCCAGTCTCTCTCCCTACTTTCCTGTACTCTACTGTCTACAGCTGATGCAGCTGGTCAGCTTAAAGATTCCGCAGTACAAAAAGCGGGGTAAAACCAGTTTCTTGGCTTTGGGAACAAATATTCCCTCTGATGCTAAACAAATAAATCCAACAAGGTTTTCTCTTTTACCATAATTTTCTTTTTGCATTTCATGGATACAGGCACTATCCAATTGGAGTCCTATTTGACCTCCATGCTTCTAACACCGTCTTACCCTGGAGCATCACTGTGCACTTTAAGGTAAGAGCCGATCAAAAGTCAAAAATCAACTTTGTTTCTAGCAGCAGCACATAGTGGTTTCCATAAAGCTCTGTTAAACGTCTTGCTTGCTCAGCTCCAAACACTAGGCAGACAGACAGACAAAATAATAAAATAGACGAAAGAAGAGCATTACTCAGTATTATTCTTTGGAGTTGGTGGACCAAAGCAGAGATAAAAGGAGTTTAAATTTGAATTTGCCAATTAATTGTTTCTCTGTGTCTGTAGATATGTAGATAATTGTATGATAACATGTTTTCCTGTTTCTTATGGTGTTCCAAAAAGTCATCATCAAGCTTTAATTATGCTCGCCGTGTGAATATGTGTCAGAATTTTCCAGATCGCGACCTGCTCCACTGCCCATCCAGCTCTGTGATAGAGGCTCACTTCATGTCCAGCATCAAGGAGGCCGACGCCCTGAAGCACAAGAGCCAAGTTGTCAATGACATGCAGAAGAAAGACCACAAACAGCTGTGGATGGGCCTGCAGAACGGTGAGACACACACACACACACACACACACACACACACACACACACACACACACACACGTTTCAGGGTGTGGAGTTGGCACGTACACAAAGAATACATCCAGATAGATTCACAGATGATGATGCACAAACACACCAAAGAGAGAGACGGTCTGAGTTTGCAGTCTTCGTCCTTCATTTCTGCCATTTTCTGTTTCCACACCATCATTCCAAACAGATTTATTTATTTTAAAAAGTTTTATTAGTTTCCTGCTGGCTTTAAAATCCAGTGGAAGCTTGTGATGGGAATAGGTTAGAGAGTGAGTGGGATATATATCTGATTTGTGATTTGTTGTAAAACTTGTGCTCATCTTTGAAACGCAAAACCCAATGATCAGCATGATGTTCCTGGAATCACTGCTTGTCAAGCTGATTAAAATGGTAACTATAAACACTTTAGCCACCAGTGATGCAGCTGCCCTTTGGGCCAGTCAGCAGCAAATGTGTCACCTTGTTTTGATGTATAATTGCCTTCTTCTTAGTTATTATTACCACACACAGATGTTTTTCCAGACCAATCATGCTTGCGTGTAAGTGTCTAAAGCGGAATTTATGGTCCCGCAAATTTGTCTGTCTGCGTACATGTTTCCGTTTGGAGAGGCGGGGAGAGGGGTTTTCACCCACCACTGATGCACCGTGCAGTCCTCCAAAATCCTAACTGGGCATTGCTGGAAACGGATGACGTATCTGTCTGCCGAATGCTGATTGGTTGACATGTGGGCCGAAATAGAGCAGGGAGCGACAGCGGAGTTTGCCAGGAACGGGAGAACCGCGAAAAACACTTCAAAGACAGCGGCTGCAGTGGACACTTTTCATTATTTTCAACACTTGGTTTTACCTCAGCTCTTTGTATGTTATAACTTCGCTCTTCTCTGCGGCTGGCTGACAGACCAACAACAGCACAAGCAAGAGTGGCCCACAGATCAGTTGTACCACATACTTTTACACTGGCTCCATCTGACAACAGAGCTCTCTGCAGGCAGATGAGCAGTCCCCAGACTGGAGCGGACAGCGAACGCGCCACCCACGCTGAACAATAAATTCTGCTTAAAGCAGGAATGTACATTCTACTGAATACAACAATTATCTATTTGTAACAGCTCTAAATATTGTTGCAAATAAGTCTGCAACTAATGGTTATTTTCATCATCAAGTATTTAGTTGATTGAGTCTGTGAATGTGAAAAATCTTCATGCCTACCAGTGCTGAATGCCAACGGTAATGTCTTCAAATGTCTTTTAAAATGGGGGAAAATATGTGGCATTGCTTCTTAATTAAATGAATTAGTTTTTTGTAGGTTAGCTTTAGAAAAAGTGATTAATAAACCAGTTATTTAAGCTCTAGTTCTTAAAATATGAGTGAAAAACTAGAGCTGTGCTGTTCTGAAGCATGTTGAAGATGTAAAAAACTTGATTCTTTCTCACCTTCTTTTAGATGCTTTTGATATAATCTCATCTGTTTGGTCTGTGTGTAGTATAGTATTGTGAAACTGGTGCATCCAATGCTTAGGGAGAGTCATTTTATACTATTGTGTAATGGTTGGTAGAGGTTGTCAGGTTGCTCATTCTTGTGTTGTGTAATATTTATATTGCATTTAATTCTACTGTAAATGCAGATCCTCAAATATTGTGCACTACTAGATCTCATTAAACACTCAAAACAGTATTTTTGCTGTTAATTTTAACATAGTCAGTCAGTGAGAACATTAATTATTTCCCTTTTATTTCTATTTTATTGTTTTCATTCAGTTTTAAGATGTTCTTTGTGAAAATAAACACTTCCTGATAATATGTCCAAACAGAACTGAGAGGAAAGTAAATCTATTATACCATCTGAAGCCTAAGTAATGAAAGTTAAGATGAGTTGCATTAACAGCGGGAACTCTTTATGCAAATAACTTTGCAAAAACACTGGAGATCATTTGCTAAATTTTGTGTGCGGTACAAAATTACAGTTATTGCCCTGCAACTGTCAAAACTGTGCATGTGGCATTTGTAATGTGTTGAACAAGATGAACAAGGGCTTCAAACCTGTAAAACTTCAGATCCTTATCTCTCTTCTACTTTCCCTTGAAACTCATGGTGTGAAAAATAACAAAATATCACAATTTATTACAAAAAGGCAGATAAAAGAAGTTAATTTAGAGGACTCTTTAATAGATGAGGCTTTGAACTTTTTTTGAAAAACTGAAGGTTTTGATTGAAGCTGTGTTTAACCAAGTAAAGGCAAGACTTTTTAATTTATCCAAAAAAGAAGAAGTTGGCGTCAGACATGAAAATGAAAGATGAAACTTAATCTAAACTAAAACTTTCACATCCAAAACAGACCAGAAACAGAGAGGGCTCAAACTTTCATCCAGGAGCGAAAAAACAGAAGGTTCATGTGAAAGCAAGGCAGGGATGCAGGTGGAGGGTTTTGAAACTAGCATATGCTGTGTGGATACATTTTTGATGGTGAAAGATACACTGTAACAAAAAGACTAAATTCCTGTGTTGCTTTCTCAGTTGGCCTCAGTAACACTGACACTACATTTCAGTTTTAGTGACGCTTCTCTATCCTTTACTGTAACCTCCATGTGAAGGCGCAGAGGTGTTTGGAAATTGGTGTTTCTCAGAGTTAAACGATAATTTTCAGTCTCGTTTTAGCACATATATCTTAGGCTGGGCATGTATTTAGTTCAATTTGATTTAATATACAATAGTTGCCTCAAGTTGCCTTATATTGCAAGGTAACAACCCTACAACATTAGAGAGAAAACCCACATGATCTCTTAAGCATTTGGTGACAGTGGAAGGAAGAACTCTCTTTTAAGTAGAAGAGAACTGCCAGCAGAACCAGGCTCAGAGAGGGGCAGTCATCTGCTGCAACTCTAGGAACCTAGTCTCTGTCAGTTCTGTCGCTGCAGCATTCTGGATGAACTGTAGGCTTTTCAGGGACCTTTTAGAACAGCCCGATAGTAATAATAGTCCAGCTTAGACGAAACAAATGCGTGAACTACTTTTTCAGCATCACTCTGAGACAGATGTTTCTAATTTTGATAGTGTTGCACATATTAAATAAGGCTGCTCTACATATTTGTTTAGTGTGTGTTGAGGGACATATCCTGGTCAAAAATGACTCAGAGATTCCTTACAGTGTTAAGGGAGGACAAGATAATGCTGTCCAGAGCAAATACCTGGATAGATGCCATGTTTCTGGGCCAATTACAATAATCTCAGTTTTTTTTTTCTTAATTTAGAGGTAGAAATTTACAGGCCTTTATGTCATTAAGATATACCTGTAGTTTAAATAATGAATTTATGTCATCTGGCTTCAGAGATAAATATTACTGGGTATCATCGGCATAGCAATGAACATGTATGCAGTGTTTTCTAATAATATTACCTAAGGGAAGCATGTATAATGTAAGAAATGTCGGGCGCAGCACAGAACCCAGCGGAACATGACTAACTTTTGTCTGTGAGGGAGAACAAGTTTGATTCTATCAGATAAATACAATTCAAAGCAGCACAGCACATTTTCTTTAATACCAACGATGTATTCTAGTCTCTGTAGTAAGATATTGTAATCAGTGGTATCAAAAGCTGCACTGAGATCTAGCAGGACAAGTACAGACAAGTCCACTGTCAGAGGCCATGAAAAAATCATCAGTAACCTTCATTAGTGCTGTTTCTGTGTTATGATGAACTTTAAACTCTTCAAATAAATCATTCCTCAGAAAATGGTCACATAGCTGATTTATTGCAAGACTTTTCAAAATGAAAGGAAGGTTGGAAATCGGTCTATAGTTAGCTAAGACAGCTGGTTCAAGTAAGGGATTCTTAAGTAATGATTTAAATATAGCAACCACTTTGTGATACATATTTAATAAAGTCTTAATAACGATAAATTTAGTGTATTAAAAGTCAAAGCATTAATAAATAGTAAGACTTATTTGAACAGTCTTGTAGGAATAGGGTCTAATAGACATGTTGATGGTTTATTAAAGTTAGTTTAATCTTTCTGCGATTTCTATGTAACATTTTTGGATTTATAGTGTTGAATTTTTGCTGATCTGCTTCTGTTTTTGTGTCAGATAAGTTTGACCAGTTCTGGGCCATGAACAGGAAGCTGATGGAGTATCCCACTGAGGAGGGAGGCTTCCGATACATTCCCTTCAGGATATACCAGGTAACATACACAAGCACACCCAAGTAAAACTCTAAAACCACAAACCAAATTCTTTCCCCCACAACAATATGTTTTGAACTTACTATTTCCAATTTGTACAATAGATTTGGAAACATTTTCTTGAATAAAGTGAAAATTTTCCCTTTAGCCCTGTAGATGGAGCCAAAGGGTTGTGAAAAATTAGAGTATACCTTTTGTAGAGAACTCAACCAACCTTTCCTCCAGCCATTTGCTGCCTCTCTTTGTCTGATATGCTAATCTACTGTAAAGGTCACTAACTGTTACTTGGAGTCATGGTCTGTATTCAAAATAGCCAGCTGATTAAAGAAAAATAAAATAAAAAGTCATAAAACAAATTCCCCTTTCCTTCCATTTTAACCCATAAGAACCCCTTTTAATAATGAGGAACGTTCATTTTAAAGTTCATAATTGTCCTGTCATAATACCTGCCTTTAAACATTGTGACACCTGAGTGTAGCTGGTTTTTATTTTTTTATGCATGTTTGCTTGAACACTGCTCGTAACTTCACTGCTTTACATGTTCGTTCTTGTAGTTGTGACCTTTGATGAACAAGAAAAAAAGCAAAACAATTTCTCTCAGATATGTGTGGGATCCATTGTGCATGGGTGTTTTTGGGAAGTAATTTATTTGTTCCTGTATATTTGATACCCATGACTCTCACAGGTTTGTCTGCAATTTCACTGACCCAAGTTGAGCAAGTGTGTGAGCCTCAGGGTTCAGTCTGGGATAAGGAGGTGCAGGCAGACAAGCAGCCTCAGGTCGGGTGTTTCCACTACGCCGCTATAGCTTAATACTGACTCAGGTAAAAAGTCCCTTCGGAGCACAAAAAAAAGAAGGGATGAATAAGCAACTGGAAAACATTAGCCTGTCGCGAGCCAGACAGCGGGGGAAAGCACTTTGAGTCAAGTGCTGGGGCTTCTACACCAAACAGGAACGGCCGAAAAAGTCTGGAAAATGAACTTTACAACTTCTAGGGTTTGGTACAGTTTACAAAATGAGTAAAAAGGTGTTTCTACAATAAAACATGGCATTCTGATGGACTAATCTTTAGCACCAGTGTAAACAAATATAAAACACGTCTGTTTTATCTTACTAGTTACTGAAGAGTATCATTCAGTCCAGTCAAGGAAGTAAACGGTTAGAAAACATCTGGAATTTTGTACCAAAACATGTTGACAGTCTGCTTTGAGTCTAATGCCTCATTGTAAGTGCGTTTAGCCTTGATCTCAAGTCACAGCAAACAGAAAGTCCCATCACTGTGTTCTGTGAACAATTTAAAACCTTAGTATGTCAAGACAAGTTAGGAAATATAATATGAAAAAAATGGAGTGGCAAACAGTGCAGAAAATAGATCTTGCCTTAAATGACTGTGTCAAGTGTCATGTTATGGAACCGAAAGAGATTTGTAGATGTTAATAGCACAGCAGGACTTCAGTGTAATGGTAAGATGCTAGAGTGAACTTTCCTACTAAGCATATTTTTCCGTCACCATATCTGCTGTGAGTTCTGGTAATTTCCCATCATGATGATTTATTATCAAGTGTTTAAAGTTTTAATTAGACCTGCTGGGCTCCACATGTGGCAGCATTTACGTTCTGCACAACAACAAGGGCGACCGAACAGCTGTCAGTCACTGTCAGCGCTGACTGTTTTGCATGAAATTCAAAGCTGAAAATGCTTTTGTTTTTACTTTCACATTTTCAGCACATAAATAAAACATTTTACACTTCAACAAATGCATTCTTGCTTTTAGTAATAAAACATAAGCAACACTTTAAAGTGGTAGACAGAAACATGCAGTCCAACCATCTCAGCCCGCCCTCTCAGACATGCACTTGTTGCAGCCATAAAACTATGTAACTTCTCGTGGGTAGAAGAAACCCAGACCGTTCTACTTTTGGGCGCTTTTCATGACTTAATTGAAAGTTTCAATGGTCATTTATGAGCTGAGTTGGTTTCATGACAATTGTAGCATCAAAGCCTGTTACAAGCTCACTTTGTAATTTTCAAATACACTAGAGAATGTCAGCATCATTCCTGAAAAGTCTGGATTGTTGTGGAGATGGTGTGGTTTTAATCTTACAAACTGCTAAATATTTACAACCAAAGAAAGTCTGGAAAGTCTGAAGAAGAGTGGGAACAAAATCAGTTCATTATGATCTTAAAAATACTGCAGCTTTCTGCAGTGCTTTGCAACTACTTTTATGGTCTTAAAGTGCTGTGAGGGTCCACAGAAGTTTAGGATTTGTAAATTAAACATAAATGGATCAACACTGTGTACTTCACTTCTTGGGTTTTCTTTGTTTTTCTATCAGTTAAGACAGATTAAACTATTTTATTTGGAACTTAACCAAAAGTCATAACACTTTGAATATCAGTTCTTTTTCCTTACTGCTTATCAAAGCTGTATCCTACTAACTGGCTAAATAACCAGCCTGCTTTCATATTTTGAAACAGGGAAACTTTTTGCTTTAGTTAGATCACCAAGCACCTATTTATGTTTGAGTTTTTCCTCACATGCTGTGCTCTACAATGTTACGTCTACAGACTGAAATGTTTCTAAAATACAACTTTATGATAACGTATCCTACAGGTCGGAATAATGAGGCTAACTGGGAATAATTCAGGAATAATTCATAAGTTAGTGGGAGTTTGTTGTTTTTGGATGTTTTTAAAGTCTTTTTTCTGAGTTTATTACATACCTGCAACAAGGTGTGAACGATATATAGCCTCAAAATTCTATCACTATATTTCAAGGAAATTTTGAATAATATTTATGATGATAAAGAAAACAAACTAAACAATGTTTTATCGTGATTGCAGCTTGCAGGCAGCAGCAGACATCTTTTCCAGTGAGCTTCTGTCATTGATCACAGACTACTTGATTCAAAGTGTGAATTTATTGTTATAAGCTGCCAGCAGCAACAGAGAATGCAATGCAGTAATACAGTGCAATAGCTAAAGTAACTTAACCTTGTAACTCTTCAGTAGCCTGCACATGTTGTCACATAATAAATTGAAAAATATTTTTTACCTGGGATGTTTTATCGTAGGTCGAGCTTTCTAACCAGTTGCTTAAGGCCCTGCTTTTCCACCATGTAACCGCATCAGTAATTTCTATCCACCGTTTGCTCTTCCTGTCATAAGGAGCCCAGCTAGTGAGTGATCCAGAGATGCTCGGTTGAGTCATTTGTTTACTTTTGCTAATATCGCCTCCTTGCATGCTTTCATACCCTGGTTGTGCTTGACAGTGTCTTTGCCTCAAGTGGTGAAACAAGTGTGTTGTTTGCACCTTTAGCAGGAAGAGTTTTCTTGCATATTTTGCACAGTATTGTGCTTTGCTGGAGGTTGTTGATGTAGCTTCTTATTTAGGCACTAAATCATCATCAGAGGCTGATATGTGGCGCTTGTTCTCAGACATGCTTGGGCTTGTCTCGTACAGGCTAGGAAATGTAAACGCATGGCGTCACTATATCATTAATATTGCAATATGATACTTTTATACCATGTAAAAAATGTTATATCTGTATTATCACAGATGACATGACATGGCACAGCTCAACCTGTAGCATCGCATAGCATATCAGCAGGAGCATTCTTGGCTTCTGTGATAATATAGCTGTCGAGTTAGGAACACCACTTGCCATATTGTTAAATCTTACACATAGTTTATAACCTCCCATGAGTGTTATGGCTTATTCCATCGCTGTCGGTGGTACGTCTGCATGAATGAGTTAGAGAAATTGACTTAAAACTGGTCTGTTTCACTTTAAAAGTCAGTGTATCATATATCCAGTGTCAGAAAAAGGTGTAAGTTTGGCTAGCCTGGGGGTTGTTGTTGGGTTGTTTACCACCTGCCTGAATGTGTCAACTCTAGTGTTTTAAGACATCACTGCAAACCCAGGTTGCAGGCAACATGTTTCAAAAGGCACAGCTTTTACTTTGAAGGTGAACGGCCTCTGTTTTTGGTTTGTGTTGCACTTTTCACAGTTTTGCTACCACTTGGTGAGTAGTTTGCCAGTGTTTGAAGCCAAGTTGCTGTCTGTCATGCAGACTATGGATGACTGCGGCAACCTGCTAGCAACCAAAGCATTTAGAAGGAGGTTTTCAGTGCAGCACCGTATACCTCTTTGCAACCGATTTCATGCTAGTGACTGCCAGCAACCTCCAGAAACCACCCGCGAACTGGTTGCAGAATACATGCTTTTCCCTAGCAGCTGACGGTCTCTAGGCCTGTGTGAATGAGGCCTTGGTTGGCTCAACAAAACCTAAGAACCCAATTAAAAATAATCAGCATAAAAACAGTAGTTACCACCTTTCCTTAATATAGGATTTCTTCGTCAGACTCTGTGCTTGATCCCATGAAAGGGCACATTTGTTGCATCATTTATGGATTGGAGTCAGTCTTTCTGCCAAGTACAATTCAAATGTCTGCAGGCAGAAACTTGTAATCTTATAAATTTGTAAGTTAACGTTTTTATTGTATCACTAAGTGCTCTGTTGTTGCTGCTGCTTATTTCTAACACTAGAGAAAATTATTGATATAGAAATAACTAGTTTTATTCAAATCAATCCTTTTTTTATTATTGTTATCTTTGACACATAACAATGGGCTAATTAGATTTCTGTGAAACATACCTGGCAGCCAGTCTGGACATTGCATAAAAACATACTTATTTGTTCTGCATTGTTGATTGAATATATGTAAATTCCCCTAGCAAAGTTTTAAAAATGTTGTTTTTATGCATATTTAAATATGCGGTTACCATGGCAATCTAACCAGGTTAGAAGAGGGCCTCCTTTTTGACACTTAAAAGTTTGGCTTTGGCCTCTACAAGCACCACTAGCCCATTAATCTTGCTGGAGTCTACAGTCCTTAGATTTGACTTTTTGAGTGGAACATTAATACTTCTGAATAACGAGTCCCAAAATTAGGGAAAAAAGTTTTTTAATTAAAAAGCTGCATGCTATACTACAAAGACCAAAACAAACAAATTAAAATTGAGCAAAAAATAGATTTCCTAGAAAAGTTTCAACATGTGTAGCAGTTCTCCAAAGCATATTTTGTTGCTATGAAGAACACCTAGTATTTTGTTAGCGAGATTTGTTATGGCAAGACCAAGCATGATAAAACCAAGCCAAGGCACAAAGCTCGGAGAAAAGTAGATGGATTTAAGATGGAATATGGTATAGACACTGAGAAGAACAAAGCTGTTTGGCAGTCAGAAGTCACTGTGGATGACTTAACAGGAGGCTGCCTTCAACTGAAAAAAGACCCCTCCACCCTCCACCTACCAAACACACACACACACACACACACACAGTGAATCCTTCAAAGGCAGATTGTGGTCTTTAGTGTAAATAACATGTGCTGTGTTTGATGCAGACAGAATTAATGACAACACTCAGTCCAAATAACAGAGGGCTCATTTCCGTCTGGCCTGCTCTCCTTATGGAGATGAAGACACCTCATCGGCACGGACAACACATTTGTCTCTGTGTATACGTGTGTCTGCTTCATCTCCCAAAAACATTATTAATAATTTTTTTTTTAATTAAACATCTGGTTTGGTTTTTATGCTGTCTTAGTTTCTGTTCTGGTCAGATCAAATTGACAACTTTTTATTTAAATTCAGTATTTATTTTATTTAAATAATAAATAATAATTTATTTAATTTGAATATTGTAAATATTTGTGTCATTTAGCTAAGGTTAATGAAAAAGCCCTTTAATTAATTTATGATATCTTTTTTAAATGTGATTTATAAAATCCAATTGAACTCAAAGTTTAGACACTGTTCAGATGCAGCCTTTTGAGAAACTTTTGGTGATCATGGTATACTTTTCCCTCTTAGATTTCTGTGCGAACTTCTACATCTGTCTTTCCAGGCTTCTGTTTTTGTCTTGCCCTTTTCATTTATTTGTATTTGTCATCAAATTGCTTCCACTTGACCACTTTGCTTGTGTGTTATTCAGCATGTGTGTGTATTCGTGTGTTCACATTCACTTCATTGGTTGCCAGTGTATCTTTCTGCTCCTGCAGTGACGCCACTCTGTGATTTAAAGAGCCAAAGGGGGCCGACCGTCTCGCTGAACGGAAAGTGAAAATTACTATCCTGCTTTTGAAGACCATTTACATTGTTGCTGTACAGGTACTCCTCTCTGTTCCTGCTCCATGACTAAGTGCTGAGTCACAAGCCCCCAATGTGAGAGCAGGCAGTCCACCTCCAGCCGCCTCTGTTGTGGTGTTCGGAAGGTGGCTGCTTCGAGGAATGCAGCTTTATTGCCTCCAAGATATCTTGTAACGGCTGAGTGAGACGAGGGGGAGGTGGTGACTACACAGACAATTACAAAACATGGGAATGCTGGAAACGGTTGTGCGTAATCATGCCACAGGCAACAGGTGATTTGCTTGTTGAACTGGGGAAGAATGTTTTGCAGCATTTACAGTAATGAGTTAGAGTAGAATCATGACTGTCAATGGAAAACCTTCCAGGGATTCTAATCGGCTGCTACTGCCAAGCCCGTTGCAGCAGGGAATGTACAGACATGAACAAAACAGGAAAGATTATGACATTTAAACATGCCTGGGGAAGTTGTGAAAAAGATATGGACTTACACATGGTTCAGTTAAATTTGACTGAGAGCTTATGTATGCTGGTGAAATATTATGTTATTTCATATGCAGATTAAACACACCGCTTGATGTTAGGTTGTTCTCTGCGTGGGATAACTTTGGATTCCCGTTCCCATTTCAGGCATGGAAGAGGCAGCACTGGCTAGCTATGATAGAATAGCTTCCTAGCAAGAGTACTAGCTGCTGTATCTACCCGTCCTTCTACCACATGACTTTCTGTAGCTGTGAGCACAAAAGCAATAAAAAATTCATTTAAAAAAAGTCAACTGTTGTCTTCATTACTCTAACCTAATGCACAGACTAAGGTACTAGCACATTTCATATTACCTGACATGTTTGTTTTGTTAAAAAGTAGTCATAATTGATGCTGATTGTTTAAGTTGTCTTCAAGACCAGTTGGACTAAATGTCTATACTGACATGTCAAGCTCTGAGGAAAATGGAGTTGGAACTTTAATTTACCAATGGATGGTCTCAGAGTTCAGTGGTAATGCTTTCCCTCACCCCTCTCAGTCTGTAGAAACACATATGGACTGACAGTGCTTTAGCCCTCGTCCATTGTTTTGCCTTCAATTAGGTGGATTGAATCTCCTCCATCAATTAGCCCACGTCTTAAGTTCCGCTGTTCTTTTCACTCAGCGAGAGCGGGTCATCTCTTTTCACCTGAATCCTAATGACACCTCGCTCTCTTTTTGTTGTCATGGGCTGCTGTACCAGCTAAGGTGTCACGCCAGCTGAAAAGAAAAGTGTCTTCATCCAAACAGTATCACGCTTCTCTCCCAAGGGATCAATAGCTCCTTCTTTGTGCGCCAACTGGCTCAATAATTCATGGCTGCCAATTTAAAAATGCAATGAAGTAGCTGTCACTTAGGACACTCTCTCTGCTCTGGCTCTTGGAGACAATCCCGCACGAAAGGCCATGCTTCCTGTCAGTGACTCAGTATTTCTGTGTAACTTGAGCATAGGCTTCGCGCCTCTACTGCCACCTTCTTCTTGCTGGTTCGCGCCTGGCTCTGTGGTGTGTAGTTACCACTCGGTTATTCGATCCTTGTCCTCGCCGGTTTCCTTTTCACGGCTCCATGATTAGGCCCTATAGTGTGTCAGACTCTCCGTTTGACACCTCAGGTTGGGTATCTGCCTGTACTACGTTTTTCTTTCTGAGGACACATTTCTTCCATTGTCTTACAGTGCTCAGCAGGTAGAGCAAAACCCCAAAATACTGTATTTTCTCAGCTCTCAGTGGAATTGAATTGTAATTATATGATTGCATAATTTTATAATTTACAATTAAAAAGATTTACACACATTTTGGAACATAGTATTTATAAGACTGCCAGTATTTCCATTATTGAATAATCTAATGATAGATGCATGATAATCTAATTAATTTCTATGTAAGCTTAAAAGGATATGTAACCCTTGCAGAGGATTTTTCTTAGTCCCAGTCCAGTATTCACTTTATAATAATATGTGATACAAAAGGGAGAAGATACAGGAATGTTTGTCCTTGATTTGATCATTTACTTTTACAGTTATGGATTTGGACATAACACAACATGTAGCAAATAAAGCATTCATGTTTTGCACCAGTTTGCTTCTCTTGATTTCACACAAAGGTCACAAAGAGTTGCTAACTTCTGGATTGAGTCCAGCTCCTGGCATCTTCTCTCATGCCCTGAGGACATGGGTCACTCTGTAACGAGAACCAATTAATTTTTAACTTGACTCTGAAGTGATAGGGAGATAAACATTTACAAAGAATGTAGATGCTTACGTATTAGAATCAGATTTAATTCAGCTCATGTTTAATTCAGTTTAATTCTAAGGGTGTCACAATATTAATATTGTGTCACATATAAAAACTTTGCCGTTATTAAACTCAAGTGCATGGAAGTGGTGAGAGAGTTCATCACTTTTGGGCACAAAAGGCAGCAGAGAACAAAGATTTTTGCCATAGATATATATCGATAATGTTATCAGAAACATTTTTGATATTATAGAGTAAAAAGTGAAAAGCCTTTTTTGGGCACTTTACATAGTTGGGTGAAGACCTTACAGAGAAAACCCAGCATTTCCCATTGAGCAAACACTTTTCAACAGTGGGGTGGAAAAATCTTTCAAAAGGAAGAAACCTCAAAGAGTGACAGGACAGAGGGGAGAGAAGAGATTTTCTTAAATTTTGAGATGTGGTTTTAAGTTAAGTGATTTCTACAGCTGGAGGGAGTTTATAATCTAAGAAGTAAAGTGATACTATTTGTAAATCAATTCTTGTTAATTCAGTTAAGGGTGTAAGGGGGGTTATTTTATTTGCTGTTAACATCACAGCTTAGAAAACAGCTCATAGTCATTTGTCAACACTGCAGAGAAAGTTTAAAAGGCAGCACAGTGGCTTGGTGGTTAGCACTGTTGCCTCACAGCAAGAAGGTCCTGAGTTCGACTCCACCATCTGGCCAGGGCCTTTCTGTGTGGAGTTTGCATGTTCTCCCTGTGTTTGCGTGGGCTCTCTCTGGTTTCCTCCCACAGTCCAAAGACATGCAGTTAGAGGTCCTTGTCCTTGCCGGTTTCCTTTTCACGGCTCCATTAGGAGGTTAATTAGGTTAGGTTAATTGGTGATTCTAAATTGCCCATAGGTGTGAATGTGAGCGTGAATGTCTGTCTGTCTCTCTGTGTTAGCTCTGCGACAGACTGGCCTCCTGTCCAGGGTGTACCCTGCCTCTCGCCCTATGGCAGCTGGGATAGGCTCCACTCCCCCCCACGACCCTGTGTTGGATAAGT
>VUQS01016999.1:8118-19212 GCA_015108495.1 Heterochromis multidens | reverse complement strand
CCCCGCGACCCTGAATTGGATAAGCGGAAGAGAATGGATGGATGGATCTTTAAAATAGTGACAAATCATTTCAGTTTTAATTTAAGTAGCTGAGAATTTGTGGCAAAGGGCATGCCAATCTGTACGGCAAGTAAGATCCTCTTCAGTCAAAGTCCGTTATTAGCTCCTAACACGGCCTGCTACATTTTTCTGTCATGCCTGCTAGTAATTTCCCACCATATTTCCCACACCTCTCACTTAGGGAATGCTGTGACTGTGATGAGATCTCTGATGAACACTCGAGGGGATATTTGCTGCATACGTCACATTTGTTTCACTGCCCCATAAAGACTTGCTTAGTTTACATTTTAGGCTTTTAGCGGTCACTCTTACCCAGAACTACATCACTGAGACATAATGTCTCTGACTGGAGAAGGAATGCTTAAAATGTGTGGAAAAGAAATACAAGTGGGACAGCAAATCTAAATAATGATTAACGATTTCCCTGCAGTTTTCTCCTTTTTAACAAAGCTTTTCATTATTTGGTTTCTGATCAAATGTCTTATTCAGTATGGAGCAGCATTGTGGCATACTGATTAGAGAAAGAACCTAGTTTACTGAAGAAAACACCTTCTCCATAACCTCAAACCTCTCTTGGAGAAGAGTATTTCTCTGTCATGGAAGAATATCATATATAATTCTATGGTTCACTAAACTATTCTCTGCTTCTGAGAACCTAAAAAGTGCCAGATGGGCTTTTAGTTTCGGTAGAAGCTGATTTTTTTTGCCAAGTACATACTAAAGCACTCTTAAATGATTTCCAGACTTGTTCAGATCGGTAAAACATGTCAGCATCACTTGTAACATCTGTCGAAATGCTGCAGATTGCTAAATCACATTCTAAGCAGTCGGGCTCATCAAAGCAGCACATTCTCAGCTGAGCTCAGAACACTGTTCATTCACTGCATTTGCGTGCTTCGTGTTGTGGATTCTTGCCACTGTCTTAACCTTGTGAACTCTGTTTCTCACCTTAAAATGTCCCCTCATTTTTTCTCACATGAAAACAGCCTGTTTACGGGATATTTTGTCTGCTTTTTCCAGCAATTTTTCAAATTAATGTCACATTGTCTGATAAGTAAAATATTTAAATTTTATTTTTTACCTTTGTGAACAAAGTCAGGATGAATGCCCATATAGAATGTCTAACATCAGTATTGGACAAATGTCTTGAGCCACGCCACATTTCTTATATCTTTCAACGTTGATCTTTGGACATTGACATTTGGTCACTCCTGTTTCACTCCAGTTCTTATACCTGACCATTTTCAGAGGAATGTCTTTTTTTTTATTTGTTAAGCCACTTAACACTGAATTATGAATCATTCAAGCATAAAAAAGGCATTCAACTCAAGCGATGAACTAGTCATATGGCTACACAGACAACTTAGTAAGAACCCAATTTCTAAATTGTACACGGTGGAGGCTCTGTCGTGGTTTGGTGCTGCATGTCAGCCAGTGGTGTTGGGATCAAAACTGATGGAACTATGAACGCAGAAAAGTACCGTCAGATTTTGAGCCACCATGCAATACCATCAGCAACAGCTTCATTTTTCAGCATGACAATGGTCCCAAACACACCACCAATGCAGTAAAAGCATACCTGGATAGAAAAAGATAAATGGAGCTATCAGTCATGACAGAAATGACAGGTGGCTGAAGACTTTTGCACAGTACTGTGCACACTGAAGTCTGCTGTACATGTCAAGTGTTCTGCTCAGCTTAAGTTGGCTTCTTTTAGCATTAAGCAAGTGCATTTAATTATCTAAACTTAACCTGAATGTATCGTATCTATAAAGATGTCAAATAGAAATTTTTAAATTCCAGTTTGGATTGTTTTAGTCAAACTGATAGTAGTGTACATCTTTTGATTTGTCTGGTCTTATCATTAGTGCAAATGTCCTCTTTTTAAATACATTTAGAAGTTAGTGTGGTGTATATGTGTTTGATGTTGTAAACATCTTCAAATCTCATTTTTGATATAGTATGTTTATGGAGCTATACTTGCAATTTTCTCTACTCTCATTACTTACAGGCGATGAGCGACAGGCCATTCATCCAGAAACTGTTTCGACCAGTTTCACCTGAAGGCAGCGCACACACACTTGGCGACCTACTGAAGGAGATGTACCCAGCTGCTATAACAAATGATGGTAAGTCTTCACACAGGCATGCTCAAAGTGAGGAGGTGGGTGAAATGTTGTGTCTTCACTCTTTTTTTTTTTCATAGTGAACGACAGTCTAATTTGCACTCATCTCCTTAATAGCAGATAATGGTAATGCCATCAAGAATAATACAATCAAAACACAAACACACATGACTGTAATGCCAACATCTCCACCAGCTAACACAAGAAGTAGCAGCCTTGTGTTATCTTTGGTTTTCTTATCAAATGTGGGTCATGTCGTCTTCCAGAAGTGAGAAAAGAAAAGAAAGGACCTCTTCTTCTTTTTTAAAATTTTTTTTTTTTTCACATTGCCACATGAGGCATGTCTGAGATTCATTCTCAGAGATAATAAGATGATATAAACATTATATGGTCTAGAGGAAGAAAAATGGTGGCAGTAGCCAGAAAAAGTGAACAAATATGGGGAAGGATGAGAGGAGATGATGGGTAGATAAGGAGTGGTGATTCAGTAAGAGACAAAGTAATGTGACATAAAGTCAAAGTGCTCTGACAGGAAGTCTTGAGGTAAGCTGTAATCTTAAAAAAAAAAAAAAAAAGGGAAAATATTTGGTACTTTATTTTTCTGGACCATCTCCACTTTAACTCAAATAGAATACACACCATCACGCCTTTCTTAAATCCAAAGACAAAGGCATGTGTTAGAGGGTTAAGGATAATGAGCGATACAGATCAATATGCTGAGATTTACTTAATTATTTATGTCCAGGTTTTGGGGAATTCATCTTTGAGATACTATACCATATTTTGGGCTCTGGAGCTTAAGGTTAATGACTATGCTGTGTAAAGTGACCACTTGGAGGAAAAAGTTAGAAACAACATAATGTCTATTACCTCTCTCTTTTACTTGGTGAACAGAGAGAGCGATGCCAGTGGCATATACACATTAAAAAAAATATAAAATGACACCTAGTGTGGCATATAGCTTAGTTGCAGCTGTGGTGGAGATATGGAAATAATGAAAGAAGAGATGAGAGGAGAGGAAGAGAAAGAGAGCAACAGCAGTCTAAACAGGCAGTGTCTGTGCAGGAGGAGAGAGGAAGTAGATAAGGGCACAATAGTGTGTTAGGACAGAGGACCCACAGGAAACTCACCTGCATGAAAGAGACAAAACCATTAACAGGCCCCCTCCTCCCTCTGTCTGCCTAACTGTCTATTTAACGTTCACTCTCTTTCTGTCTCCTCCTGATTGTTTACATTTAGGGCTTTCCACAAGGATATAGAGCAGCCAAGGGAGGGAAAAGTAGTCAGCTAGAAATAAAAAATATGGCTATAAAAGTCAAGATCTGACCAGTATATTCATATACACCTCTTCATTTTTGCATATATACCTACCTGATTATTAACATGTAGTGAAAAACTTTAATGAAGAAATTAAGCTTAGTGTCACTGTAGAGACCTTATACATTATACAGTTCATAGAGACATGTGACAACAATAGAAATGCACCCTTTTTTTTAAAAAGAAGATAAACTGGGTTACATACAGAATAATACAGTTTCCCCATTCTATACAACAAAGAATGCAGCATATGAAACACATCGTTTGCAGTTAGTATACAAACAATAATTCCTATAAAATGATAGAATAGTACTTTGTGGTTACATATGAACAAGAATGGTGCTAAAAATGTTTTAGATGTAGATTATTGTATCCATGAAATCCTAACAGCCTGTTGTGAAATATAGTTTATAGTAGTTTAGTTTATAGTATAGCAAGATATTTCCTTCAAGAGTTGGTTAAGACCAAAAACAGACTTAAAAGTGAGTATATATTGGAGGTGGGCACAAACATTACTCCAAATGAAAAATGATGTTGCTCCCTAACTGCTGGCTGTTAAATATGCCAGGATTTTTGTTTGGAGTGACCAGGACAGACAGGATTCGAAATCAATATATCAGAGTGTAGTAGTATAGGTTGAGTGGTTTGGAGACCAAAGTAAGAGAGGAAAGGCTGAGATGGTTTGGACATGTGCATAGTGGATATATTGGACAAAGGATGCTGAAGATGAAGCCAGGCAGGAGGAAAAGAGGAAGACCACAGAGAAAATTTGTGGATGTAGAGATGCAGTGAAAGAGAACATCGAGAGGGTTGGTGTGACACAGGAGGATGCTAAGGATAGGACACAGATGATCAGCTGTGACGACCCCTAAAGGGAGCAGCCAAAAGAAGAGTAAAAAAGAAGGCTTACAAGTTTGTCATTCAGAGTTTTTAAGATTGTATAGTGTGCAAAACATTCAGGTATGTAGCTCACTGCATTTCTTTGGCAGATTATTAATTGTAACAGAGTATAGCAGCCCTCTGGGGTCAAAAGTTTGTTGTCTAACAGAGAGTCTCTGCATATTAAAGAAATTCTCCTGAACTGAGGCTTTAAGTGAAAATATTTTTCAACAAAATCATAATCTGTCCTTTGTACACTGCATGTCTTTTGTACTGTTATAGTTTCATAGCCTTTATTTAGAACCTTTGAAACCTGCCAAGTACAATGTTTTTGGTCTCAGTGAAATCCAGCCAACGCTTGACATCTTTGTGCTATAACAGCCGTTATAGTTTCCTTCACAGTTTAACCCAGTTGTTAAAAATTTATTTTATCTGCATTGTAGTTATTGCTAGATGTTAAAGGGTGTGTGACTGTTAAGTAGGGACAGATATAGCCTCTTCCTTCTCTTCCTCACTTTGTTTTTCTGTCTGTATAGTTTTCCTGATCCAAGTCTCCTTTTTCCTCTTTGATCATCTGTCTCTATCTCAGGTGTAGTCTTCATCTTCCCTGTCTGCTCTCGATGTCTTTCATGTCTTTGGCGTTAAATCTGCTTTTCTTTGCTCTCCTCCCTCCCAGAGGAGTCCGCCAGCCTGCCTGCTTGATCAAGGTGAAAGTGGCCCTTTTGTCTCTTGTCGTTTGTTTGGTTTCCACCTCTTCCTTGGCTGCTAGATGAGTTGGGTGATAGCCAGGGATTATGGCGGCATGTTTGGATTAGAGAGACCAGGACGTGTGTTCAGGGACTGGGTGGGGTGGTGGTGTTTGGGGGGGTTTGCTGGTACTATTCTTGAAGAGTTCAGAGAACTTTTCTCTTTTTATGCCGGCACCCGAACAAAAAGAAAATCTGGGGTGCTCAACATCTGTGTGATCTTTGAGACATCAAATAACAAGGGTTTTTCAAACAAACTCCTCCTCTGTTATGTCTGAGAGAGGATTGGTGCTGACCCCGCTAGGATCCACAAACCAGTTGTAGCAAACAAATGGAGGTGGCTTGAATTAAGACAAAAAAAAAGGGGGATTCCCAAATCATTCTCTCAGTGGTGGCCGAAAAGTCTGAGTTGCCGTTAGGCTTTCGTTCCCACCACACTGCGGGAAACAAACCCAAAGCAACATTTTCCTGTAAGCAGCGGTCAACACTGACGTGTGATGAAGCTGTCTCATCTATTTTGTTTTTTGCTACCAGGTGTGTTACTGAGCAAGCTTTTGGTAGGAATGTAACTTAGGTTTGCCACAGAAATCACAGCCTTAAGGCTGATGCTGCCCACACATGACATGTGTTTGACAGACAGTTCTTGTAAGCAAAGTTGCAGGTTTTATCGGAGGCAAACACAATCATGAAAAACCCTTGCATTGATTATTGTCCATGAATAATCACAGGAAAACCCCCACCTCATCATAGCCCCCACAGCCCCACCCTGACCAACCCCCTTTTTATTTGAGTGACAAACACACAGTGCACCCTCTTTCCTCCTCCCACGTTCACCCATTTCAGTAACATATGTGGTACAGCCCACTCACTATTGGAAGGCTTCTCCATACGGTTCGGCTTGGTTCGGCTCCTTTTAGTGGCTGGAGGGGGGAAGTGTAGGTTTCAGTGGCTGTTTTGATACAGCAGATATAGTGGGTTATGGTTCATGTGCGCGGGCGTCTGAGATGTACACCAAACAGGGGAATTCAGAATGGCTCGAAAGCCTGCTTGATGACTCTTTCTATTGTTGATTAAAATGTGGTCAGCTGAGATCTTCTGCTTTCTAATTCTATCCATACAGCTTTACTGTAAAAGGCTGTGATGCCTGTGAATGTTTTGATAAAGATTTTGACTGTCTTGTACACTTAAAAACAAGTGGAAACATTAATGCACTGTTGGTGGTGGTGGATCAACAATGTTAAAATTAAAAAGTCTTAAATATACATTTACTAATAAGAAGTGGAAAAAATACTGAATTACATTAAATTTATTAAATTTATATGGTCACTGCGACAATTTTCACCACACAATGCTGCTATTTTAACCCCCTCTGTAGATTAATATAATTCAATATGACTGCATTGTTGTGGTCGTGCGTTGATTAACTAATCCATTCACACTATATTTATCTAGTCCTTACAGGTCTTAAAAAGAGGTAAATACAACCTATAACTTGAAGTAATATGAAGTAGGTGTGGGTGATAGACCCTCAAAATTATATCACAATATTTAAATGAAATTTGCAATAATAATATATATGACAATATAGGGGAAAAAACTGAAGGTTTCATTGTTTTCGTAGTTTGCAAAATGAAGGGTATTTTCCATCCATCTTTTCCAGTGTTACTGTCATTGATGACACTATCTAATTCAAAGTGTGAATCTATTGCCACAAGGTGCCAGCAGCAGCAGCATTATAGTTCAGTAGACACAGCATAATATACAGTGACATGTAAGACCAAAAGTAGCCGAGGTTTTCCCTGTAACCCTAACTTTAAAATAAAAGTATAAAATAACACTTTAGTTTAACTTTAATTTAACAAAAAAGTAACTTAACCATGTAATTATTTTAGCAGCCTGAACAATATTAATAATTAAATGGAACTCCCGCACACTGTCTTTCTTACTGCTCATGCATTTATTAAATTAAACATTTTGGTCCTGCTGACCTTCATCAGGTACCTGACTGTAATTTTATAACCAAAATGCATTAGCAGTAAGTGAGACAGTGTGTGGGAGTTACATTAAATTGTTTTTGTGGAATTTTTCTTCTGACACACCTGTCGCGTATTCAGGTGTGTCAGAGATTCTGAATTAGTAGTTTGCCACATGATAAACTTGAAAAATATCTTCTACCTGGGATGTTGTAACTTGGGTCGAGCTTTTTAACCAGCTGCTTAAAGCCCTGCTTTTCTACCGTGTAACTGCATGAGCAACTTCCATCCACTGTTTGCTCCTCCTGTCACATGGAGTGCTAACTAGTGAGTGCTCCAGCGATGCTCGGTTGAGTCATTTGCTTACATTTGGGTCGCACATCACCAGCTGCTAGCATCTCCTACCTTCATAGCCTGGTTGCACTCAATGGTGTGCCTTTGCCTCGAGTGGTGAAACAAGTATGTTGTTTGCATCTTTAGTGGGAACAGTTTTCTTGCATATTTTGAGAAGTATTGTGCTTTGTTGGAGGTTGAAGGAGCTCCCTTTTTGACTTAACCATCATTGGAGGCTGACACTTGGCTTTTGTTCTCAAACATGTCTGGATTCGTCTTGTTGTTCTGTGCACTAACAAATGTAAATGCATGACATCACTATATCATTGATATCATGATATAACACTTTCATGTCATGTAAAAATTTATGCCGGTATTATCGTGGACAGTATGATATGAGACAGTCCTTACGTGAAGTATTTGTTTTCTGTATGCTTTTTATCAGTCTCTCACATCATTGTGGAGGAATTTTGGCCCAACAATGAGTACTCGTGGCCATTGAACAATGGTCATGAAAATATGCATATTAATGATCATGAAACTGAGCTCATGGTCTATTGTTAAGCAATGAACTAGTTTCGGCTGACTAAACAAGTCAGTTTCAGAAGTTTCTCCCACTGAAAACTCTGCATCCAGATGAACTTTCTGGGATTTTCTCACTTTAGAATGACAGATTTCAATTTTCTTTTTTAAATTGCTCTATAACCGTGATTGATGGGCATCAGCAATTGCTTCTCTAATATCATTGTTGATGTCTTTCCTCCATGCCATTGTGTTAACACACACCTGAATGCTGCAGACCAGCAACACCATCACCATAGGTATAAGTAGCCACTTTGGATCACTGACACTGAACCTTCATCACAGTGCAAAGTTGATGTTTGAAATTCAACAATAATGTCAACTTAGTAGTGAAGGTTTTTGTTTTTGTTTTTGTTTTTTTTAAATATACTATATGTCAAAGAAACTGCAATGAGATACCATTTAGGACAGTGATATTTTTATTGTATTTTTACCATAATAATCACATTACTGCGACACTGTTAAACTCACTGCCTTACTGTGGATTTTGAACTGAGAGTATATTTTCATGTTTGATGTGATTGCCAGTTTGGTTTTTTATTTAATTTAAAGTGCTAATAAAACGTCTTAAAATAACCTTGCTTACTTTTCTAGTGTTGGCTGTAATGATAAATTAGTGATAATTTAGTTAATGTTCGGCTGAGATTGCATTAATTCAAAAGTCAAGTCAGTTTTACTTGTACAGGCTAAAATCCAGTTTGTATTTCTGTACATTTAACAAATAAATAAAAACTAAATAAATAAAAATAAAAAATGTGGACCGAGTGTACAACGTTTTGGTACTGACTCAAATGTGTCTCCAGCACATTGTTTTCAAAAGCTCAAATGTGTGGTAAAGATGATTAATTTCTATCAAGATGCTTATGATTAAGGTATATAATTTGGTTTCTTTTATTCACAGTTCTTGTACAGCTGCTGGTTAACTGTTAACATTTGAGAACCATAGCTCTTATCAAAGGTCAGTGGTTTTGTAGAAAAAGGTATTGAAACTGTAGCATTCAGGGTCATTATCTGAAATACTGCATAGTTTTAGTTCCATTATGTACAGGTGGTATATATACCCATATGACTGAACAGAAGTAAATTATGGTAGAGTTATAGTTTGAAGAAATAGAAAAATATTTATTAAACCGAAAGTTCACAATAAGACCAAGTAAAATTTGTTAAAGCAATACTTTTTTGCATTAAATCTCTGAAAAGGATACACTTTCTATGATGCTAAACCCAAATCGTATAGGTCTGAGGTTGAATACCCAAAAGAAAATAGATAGCATCTTCAGAAAACTTATAGAAACGGTTGGCCGTTCTTATTTTGTCAACAGACGTGCTAATGTTTGACCCTTTTGGCCTTCATCAGATTTTCAGAAAGTGAAATACCATATGAATCTTTAAGTCTTCCAAACTGTGGTATATAAATGACATGACTTGCTCTCCTATTTCTTTTGGATAATCAACACGACCTAAACTTTTTACATTTTTTTTTACAATGGCATTTACCATATTTGGGAAAATTTCACAAATTATCAGCAGTCTTATTTTAAAATATTCCAGACAGAAATGGTACATCATGACCTTTCTTCAACATATCCTCTACACTTTATTAGGTACACCTTGCTAGTAATGGTTTGGACCCCTTTTTCCTTCAAAACTGTTGTAATTCTTTATGGCATAGATTCAATAAGTTTTCTCAGAGTTTTGTTCCATATTGATATATTGACATTACACAATTACTGTAGATTTATTGGCTACACGTCCATGATGTGAATCTCCCATTCCACCACATCCCAAAGGTCTTCTATTGGATTGAAACCTGGTGACTGTGGTTAGTGGACTCATCATATCGAAACTCATCAGACCAGGCAGTGTTTATCCAGTCTTCTGTTGTCTATTGTTGTTCTGTTTCCTGTTCTTAGCTGACAGGAGAGGTACCTGCTGTGGACTTCTGCTGCTGTAGCACATTTGCCTCAAAGTTCAACATGTTGTGTGCTCAGAGGTGCTCTTCTGCATACCTTGGTTTTAACAAGTGGTTATTTGAGTTACTGTTGCCTTCCTATCAGCGCAGAGCAGATTGGCCTCTGACATCTGACATCAACAAGGCATTTTGACCCAGAGAACTGCTGCTGTCACTGGATATTTTCTCCTTTTTGGACCACTTTCGTCAAACTCTAGAGGTGGTTGTGTGGGAAAATTGCAGTAGATCAGCAGTTTTTGAAACACTCAGACCAGCCTCTCTGGCACCAACAAGCATGCCACATTCAAAGTCACTTAAATCACCTTTCTTCCCTACTCTGATGCTCAGTTTGAACTTCAGCAGGTCTTCTTGACCATGTCTACATGCATAAATTCATTGAGCTGCTGCCATGTGATTGGTTGATTAGATATTTGTGCAGTTGAACAGGTATACCCAATAAAGTGACCGTGAGTGTATACTGAACCTGTTTTAAATGATCACACAGTGCTCTTTGTGTGGTGGTCAGTACTATTTTTTTTCAGTTACTTAAAGTACAGCCTGCATTTATATGTACTGTATCTTGTGAGAAGTTATTTCTGCATATGTAGGTGGTGCTATTTAAAGTAAACTGAAAGAAAAATAAAGTAATATTTCCGTAATATCTGCAGAAAGTGTTTCCATGTGGAGAGTAGGACTGCCCAGCTTTCATTCAGTAGCTAGGTAGTCATTTTTGTCCACCAGTTAGTCATTAGTAATTCATTCTGTCAGCCAGGCAGTCTGACCAGCTGCCAGTCATGCAGTCAGACGCTGTTTGCTGTGAGGAGAGTGCAGCATTGCGGTCTTTCTAAATAGTGTTTGGCTGCGCTTGGTTGACGAAACATGTTTTCTTGGCCAGCAGTTGGGTACTACTGAACCACAGGGTGGGTGTGTGTATATCAACATACAAATTACTCTATTTTTTATGTAGTTACTGCTTTGCTGTGTAAACCAGTTATTAATAAATTGATTATGATCTGGAGTGAGCCAATTGAGCATATTGCATGTACATTAAACTTGACTTTGCACTGTTTTTTTTTTTTTTTTTTTTCTTGGTTTTTTTTTTTTTTTTTGTTTTTAAATTTTTTCAC
>VUQS01016998.1:114761-131582 GCA_015108495.1 Heterochromis multidens | reverse complement strand
CCACGCGATGCATATTCATAAGAGGCATCAGCCAGCTCATTTATGTAATCGGTTTTTTTTTCTCTCTTTTTTGTTGTGATTTCATTCTCCTGTTTTTTTTTTTTGTTTGTTTGTTTGTTTGTTTGTTTTGTTTGGGGTTTTTTTGTTTTTTTTAATTAAAGAAATATGGGGCCAGTCTGAGACACTAGACTTAGACTGACGGATCATAATTATATAATACTAGGATACATTTGTTTATTTGAAATGCTGCAAGATATTGCAGCAAAAAAACAAAAAAAAAAACATTTAAAAAGCCTAAGAATAAATGTCTATGAATGAAATGCATTTAATAAAACCAGTGAGTATCCTAAATTGTTTGAGATTTACATCAGCCTATTAGAAAAAAAAATAAAATAAGAGTACGCAAAATAATGACTCCCTGTAAGGACAGCTAGCTCCATGTAAGTACATTGAACCTTATCATAAATAAGGATGTTTATTTCCTCACAGTTCACAGGATGTTTCCTCCTAAGAGCCCACAACAAGCCTTCTCTTGATCACAAGGACTCAGTTGAAATGCTACTGAAGGACCAGTGATCATGTCTAGAGCTCAGGGCCTCTCCTCTGATCAGTGCATGAAATTAGGGATTAAAATGCCTGTGCAGAAACAAAGTAATCATGCCTGCTTATGTCACCAAAGGTGTTCAACCTGCTCCTGGTTACAAAGAGCAAATGGAATGCATTAGCTAACATTTTGTTCAGAGCTACACAGGGACCATTTCCAGTGGGGCATGGTGTGTCACTCGTTTCCTTGCACATTAAGTGGATGTTCTCTTGGCTAATGAGCAATAATCAACACTGACTCCTCTTCTTATTTCTGAGGTCCATGCTGTGTTAAATGCTCAGAGGGTGTGAGGCACACTGTAGCTCTGCAATACTGAACTCCCTAACAAAACACAGGTTAATCTACTCAATAAAAAGGCTGTAAGAAAAGAAAAAAAAGTTACAATTGAATAGAAAAAAATAGAAGCAAAAATGACACATGGATTTTTTTTTAAATTTTTTTTTCAAAATTGGGGGGATATTATATGGCTCTGAAGGCAAATTTGTGATATTGGGCTACATATAGATAAAAAATACTCAACCTATTTTCAGATTTACCATATTATAAAGCAATATTTTCTTAATTATACTCTCTGTCTTGTAATCATACACTAACTGATAAATATTATTAAGACTGGAGAAACACATATGCATTTGACACAGTGAAAATAAATTGTATTTCATTTCCCATCTAATCGCATTGCTTACATTGTTCGCTGTTGAGTGCTGCTCACTTTTGCCCTCAATATTCAGAGACAGGACTACATACATGGGGAGACAAGTAATGCACTCTTAAACAGCCATTTAGAGAGGGAAAAAAATCTGAGAAAGATGGAATCATTAAAAGGAAATCTAATCTGTCTTTCGAAGCATTCATTGATCTGGGGAAAGGTGCATGCTGAAAGGGTCTGGTCAATGGAGCCATCAGAGGGCCGCATGTGAATAGGGAGAAACCGTGGAGTAAATAAACACTAGAGCAACCCATTGGAGGGGACCAGAGGTGCCATGTGAAAGAAGAGGCCGCTGCAAATAAAGAGGGTCACTCTTGTGTTTTCACCTCATCCAACCCTTCTGTCATTGTAACTCCACCACCAGTGCCACCTCCTCCTCCTTCAAGCCCCAGCCTGGACCATTCTGCCACACCCCCTTCTGCCACAGAGACATACAAATGTCACCTCCTTTGTAGACCTAGTCAGGGTTAGAAGCAGCCCACTATCTTTGTGTGGTGGACTAATCCTTTTATGAGCCACTGTTGACCGCGCCCACACCCAGTGCTTGCCCAGTCCATGAGAGAGGCTGCCCTTTTGCAAGCGCTGAGCTGACTGCAGGAGGAGCGGTGATCTGCTCTCAGGAACACATGTTCCACACATCACATGCCTTCATATACAGGCCTAAAGTCCACAGCAGTCCATAGCAACTTGTAACAGAAATTGCAATCTAGAGCTGAAAGGAGAGAATGTGGAGAGCTCAATTTTAGCCCTTCCAATGATATGCGACTTCTGTGTCTCCTGCATGTTTTATGGCACATTCATTATTGAGAATGTAAGTGAAAGTGCACAGCAACATGTTAAAGAATAGCCAGGGAGCAGGGAGAGAGGGGTTGTTGTGTTTCCCTGGGTTGTGCAAAGGACAAAAGGCCCATAAGGAGTGACATTCTCTAGGCCCGAAGCGGGAGAGAGGGAGGGCACTGATTTCATGCCTTTTGTTGATCGAGGTTAGAGAGAGGAATTCTTTCACTGAATCCGAAAGGCAACAAGTGGGGAAGGGGGTAACAGGGCGACTGGCCAGAGGGAGAGACGACGGGGCTTTTGCCGCTCACCCAGCTGAAAGATTGTGCTTTTCTCAGCCCCTTTCAGATCCTCATACAGGCCCGAGTTACAGGGCAATTATGGAAATGCAGCTTTGAAGCCAAGCATAGCCTTCCTCCACTTCTTCCTCAGGACAAAGCAAAAGCAGCAAGACGTTTTTATGCCCCCCTCTTCTATAAATCATGTTTCAGCCCAAGGAAGTGTATGTTCCTAACATTTTTTTTAAATGTCACAAAAAATGTAGTATGTGCCAACATTTGTGAAAACCCTTTTTATAATTGTGTAAAAAGAAATTGCAGGAGCATTGGTTTCACTGAATTATTAAAGGAATGTTTTTACGTTTCTGGGGAAAACGTGTATTCCAACATTTCTTCACTCTGTTAATTTGCCAATAAAGCATTGGCCAAGGAGATAAGCAAAGGGGTGGGCTTGAAAAAAGGCCGGGCCTCAAAGCTGCTTCCAACAGCTGCACAATTTTACCAGCCTGATGTCCCCACTCCACACCTTCTCTACTCACACGTCACTAACAGAGGCCCAGCAAACCATCAGCTCTGTGCTTTCTTAGCTTTGTACATTAGTCAGCGGTGTAGCACAGAATTTCGCCTCCTCATGTGAACTAATAAGACACATTTTCTCCAGCTTTTGAGAGGATCGCAAGAGAGTGATGTCTCTACATCACCCGACACAGCAGAGGCCTTGTACAACAGTGCCTTAACACTCCGAGGGTATCTGACAAATGCCAATACTCCAGCTTTCACTCATCACTGTTAATGAGAGGACATATTTTGGACCTTTCCAATATTTGTACAGACTTCATACATTATGAAGGCTCCTTTATTCACAGTACTAGGCAAAGAAGACAAGGGTGGGGTAAGGTAGGGGTGTATTCATGAGTCCTTAGGATTGGTTGACTGCTGAAGGGAACTTAATAAATTCTTCCTCCTTGGAACACTGTCAAACAAGTCCTTTCTTACATCTCCCATGAATACATTACCAGCAAGCTTGATTGATTAGAGACCCTCACGAGAGGGTGAACCGATGAACCGACTCCCCCGGTGTGATTAATAGACTTTATTAAGAGAGTCCTCTCCTTTTTAATAATGGTAATGTAAAGGAAGGCGCGGAGGGGGTGGGGGTGTGCAGGAAGTCTAACGATGATCACTGGTGCTGTCCCTCTCTTTGATCCACATCCCCTTTAGTTTGAGTTCATTTTCTCAACCTCAAACTGGCTATATCCATCACCTCCCTATCAGAGCCACACATTGCAGATATGAGGTTCTTTTTATATACTGTTTTCACTTTTGTGCCTGCCAATATGAACCTCTTTAATATGTCTCTCCTGGGTAATATGAGAAGCTGGATTGATTTGGATTCCTACTAACAGTTTACGGCTAAATGAAATTGACTCAGTATTCATGGAAGATCTTTAACAGACTGTATATCAGAAATTAAGTGATGACTGCTTTATTCTGCACCTAGTAGCTGCAATATTATATACTGTAGCAGTTTGGGCGTGTGTTATGATAGGAGTATGTCTTTATACTTGTAATTTTCTATGTAAAATAATTAAAAAAAATAACTCCCAAATTGCTCTTTCTCCAGTTTATTTTTATTTTTATTTTTTATTTTTATCAGGGCTTCTTACATGATCACTCTAAAATCAAGGTATTATGACACCTGACCTTCTTATGTGTGCTTTTCCTGTACTTTTATTATGGATATGAATGAAAACAAACACACAAAATATTCAGTATATAGAAACTACTACATGAATGTGTGTTTGGGTACATAGGTCTAAGCTTGCATGTGGTAGGTATGTGTATCAAAACAGCTTGCTGGTTAATCATTGTTCTTGAGAACTAGTGTGGTGTTAGGGAAGGGGGTAAACTGTGTACAGGAAATTATTTAGCCACCCAGAGCTGAGTCTGCTTATCAGCACAACACAGGAACAACAGAGACTTTACCAGCACTGGACACGACAGCTCCAACTTATCACCATGCTGTATTTTGCAATATCCCACCACAAGTGATTTATCCAAGCACGGATATCACAGATAGGGCTATTCACATCCCAGCACATTACTGCATGACCCAGACAGATTCTGTTTGCTTTGCTGCTACAAACCAGACACACCTACACAGTCATATATGCCATCACCAGACAAGCCATGTAAACCTGAGAGGGAGGTCGATAATAGCAGGTGAGAGGGCTTCACTGTGTAATGATGATGCCTACCAGTGTCTAAGTTGTGCACCTTGTTATTGATTCTCTTCAGTTCAACCGATAGGCTCCACAATCTACCACGCTTGAAAGTCTGCAGTAATGTGTCTGCATAGAATCCAATATCCGTTACTATTAATGAATTCTGACAAGCAGCTCAACCTTTGTATTTTATTTTGACTTAACCAAGTAAGTCCCACTGAGAGCGCGGATCCTGTTTCCAAGGAAGACCTGGCCAAGACCGCAGTCGTACATTTGGTTACAGTAATTTAGAACAAATTTAGTAAAAATAAACACATTTTATATTAAGAAAAAAAAATGAAAACAGAAAGTCAATGAACAAGGCAGAGAATGAGAGACACAGAAGATAGACTAAGAAAGGCACAGTGCTAAAACAGTAAATATATGTTTATAGAAAGTGTTTACAGTGGGTTTTAGCAGGGGTATAAATAATGGATTTGCCAGCCTATCGTGCAGTATGAGGCTGTGTGCCATGCTTCCTCGTACTCCATGGGGAGTTTGAAATATATATGCTAAAGGCAGAGGAAAAGAAAAGACAGAGAAAGTACTCTATTCTTCTCAACTTTCTTTGTGCTTAGATAAACTTGTTATGTGCATTGTCAGCCACTCCAGTGTGACACCTCACAGCCAAATAATAGCACTACCATGCAAATTAGAGATGGGAAGAGCTATTCTACGACCAGTGTGTGTGCATGTGCATGCATGCATGCATGCATGTGTGTGTACGTGTGTGTTTGTGTGCATGCAGCTGTTTCGCTAACATTTATTAGCAAATGAAAGGGTAGGTGACAGAGTGATTCAGTTGTGCCATGTGGACAGATTGGTGCCTTGTTTTTGACACTGTAACTAAATGCATATTGAAGGAGGATTGTTGAGCCAAATTCTGTTCTCAGTCAACTCTCTCATGTAGTTCTGGGAAATCTCCCTCGTGTACTTAAAACAAGCCTTATGATATCACAGAGAGAAATTAAAGATGATGGTTTGTCACAAAAATTGCCAAGTAGAATAATAACCAATATTTCCTCCTGTGACTAAAAGAATTTAGATTATGGAGTCACACATTTACAAGATAACAGGACTTTACACACAGTGTTAAGGGGCACTGCTAAATATACAATGGATACTAAACAGTGTGTTTAGAGTCACAAAATACATCACATAATTACAGCAAGTCAATGAACATGTAAGAGTGATGAGGACTATTTCTTGGTGTATTCATTTAATAATTACTAATTACATGACCTCCTCCACCAATCCTTGAAAGAACTAATTTAGGAAATAAAAACTGAAACTGTCTACCTAATTTTACCCTCTCTTTATGATAGGATGGGAAGTAGGAAGTGGGTTCTTGTGAGATACAGGGTGGAAAAGTGTCTGAACAAGCCAAGTATTCAGTGAAGTATGAATGCTCCCTGCCACCTCCAGCTGTGTAGACTCTTAAGTTTTGTCCCTTGGCTCCAACTGGACACAATGACCTGGCGCTCTCACAAATAGAGAGGGGTGGGCACCTTGTCACTGTCTCCCCTTCTAGAAGGGCCAGTATGACCCGCCTCCTTCTGTTGTCATGCTAAGACAGCAGCGCTCACTGGAACTGTACCCCTATTCATACATCAGACTCAAACCCACGCTCACTCGGGGACAAACGTGGTAGCTGCATTCAGTTTCCTCCTACTAATGTCAACACTTCCTCTCAAAGACAAAACCCATGCAATTCTTGAGGAAATTAACTTTGGTTCCTCAGATCTGTGAATATGTTCAGCCAGCTGATGACTTTAAGGGCAACTAATATGGACCTTGAGTTCCCATGAGTTTCATCACTGAGAAGCACAGACTTCATCTGTAAAAGACCATGAGAACAGGCATATCTAATGTCATTTTACAGGTAGATAGAGCAGGAGATTGGGAAGTAATTGGAAGTAATAACAGATAGCTCTCCTTCAGTCCCACGGGACTTCTTTCTTCCTACACCCCCAATTTCCCAGAAGATTTCTCAGCATATTTGCATTCACTTGAAAGAAATATACAGTGGATGAACTGTGACCTTTGTTCCCCTTCCCTGAAGGTCACCAGTCCACTTTACATACACAGATGAGGCCCTCTTTTCCGGAAATGATAAGACAAACAGAAGAGAAGAGGTAAGGTCAGCAAGTTAAACCAACAGCTAGAATGACAGTTAATTGGCCAGAGGGTAGTGTAACTGTCATCCATTTCCCCAGGGCTGACTTGGGAAGACTCCCCCGGCTGCCTCCACTTGCTCTCCTGAGACCTCCACTCCCCACAAGAACGTTCACTTATCAGCTGTCTCCCACAGGTTCAACCAGTGGACATTGGCGCAGGGGAAAACAAAATGATTATATTGCCTCCGATTTGATTATTACTTCATCATTATTGTTTATATTGTGGTTATACACAATAAAGACTGTGACAAGTGAGGAGATGAAATGTCAGAGTGAATTACAGGCATATGCAAAAGCTGGCCACAAATCAGCTGGCAGAACTAAAAGGTCTTTCTTGCTAATTGCTCATATCCTACCAGCAGTGAGAGGCGTCCAGCCGCTGTGCAATAGGCTGGCTGACTGAGAGCCGACAGATAAGACCATGTGTACGGATGATTCGACCCATGGTCTAATGACTTGTTTAGTCCTGAAGCAGTGACACATGGCATAGAAGCTCTTGGGTTTTTTTTGTGTGTGTGTGTGTGTGTGTGTGTGTGTGTGTGTGTGTGTGTGTGTGTGTGTGTGTGTGTGTGAAGACTGGGGAAGAGAAGGAAAAATAACTCTGTGCACATTACTTGGAATAAGTGGGTTTGAGTGGGTGTGTGCAGGAGGAGACCACATGCATATATAAGGATGAGTGATGGTTTTAGCAGAATCTGCCTGCCTGATTTCGCTGGGCCTGGGTTTGGGGATGTGAAAGGCGAGAGAGAGTGTGTGCGTGTGGGAGATAATAGGCCTTTCTCCACGCTGCTCAGCGTTCCACTGGCACACAGCTGGTACACAGCTGGCCATCCAACTAAACCGTTTGAGTACCTTTTCCCCTTCTGAACCCTCCTCCTCCACCTAAAGAATGCCAGACATGCAGGGTAAGGGAATATGGGGGAAGAGGGTTAAGAAAGAAAAAAAAAAACATTAGCCCTAATGGAGAGGATGAAAAAAGAAGTTATGATGAGGCCCACTACACCCAAGATCCAACTGGGGTTTGATAGGAGGGGATCCACCAGTGACAGACAGGTGTTCCTCAACAGCCAGACTAATCCAGTTCCTCCCCCTCTGCCCTGTGGCAGCTTGGGATAATCTTCAGGCTTCCACTGTTTCCCAAAAATAGCAGCTAGTCTGTCTGTCCATTCTTGTCAGGTAAATTATATTTATGAGTAAAACAAATTTATACCAGCTGATCAATACACCGATCAAATAGGATTATTCTCATGTCTTAAACTAAAACAATCCTATTTTGTTACAGTGACAACAGAATTACTGTTGTGCACCCACAGTGAGCTCGGATGAAATTTTGGAGTGTGGGGGTATGCCTTTAATTTATTTTAGTAATTTATGCGTTTCGTTGGGTTTCGTCTGGGATACAGGTTATTTTAAAAAAATACATTAAAACTATGTGAATAAATAAAGCACATGCAAGCTTTCAAACCCTCCATAGTTTAAAAATATCAGTGATGACAGTTGACAGATCATATCATATGCTCCACCAAATCAAAGAAGGTAACTACATCTTAAAATGAGGCAGCTATTTTGTATCTACCATTGTCAAATAATGTATTCACAACTAATCTAAAACTGCTTGTTTTGCAAAACTATCCAGTGACTTACCTGCAGCCATTACTAAAAATAACAAAACAGACCTACACAAACCAGTACCTACAGAAATCAAATCTCCTTCATCTGGACACAAAGACTAAAAAGAAAAAAAGTACTATTTCTTATAACACCTTAAGTTTGTGTAACTCTTTCCAGTGTAGTTACCTCAGCAAGTAAGAGTAACTGACATTATAGTGTGGAAGTTCTCCTTGGGTGGGGGAATTATTTAGAGCCAACTATGTTGGTTTTGGTAATGGGAATATGCGCAAAAAAAAGACTACTAAAACTGGATATGTCACATAGTCTGCAACCAGTAACCACTACTTCTGGCGATCACTGTCAATTAATACACTCTAGGGTGATGTACAGAAATAAGTTTAGATATTTTAAAAGAATGGAAAATACAGCAGATATGTCAGGACATCATATCTAAGCTGGAAGTGTTTTATCTAAAACTGTTAAAATGTCTGTTAAAGTATCTGTGTTTTCTCTGGGAAGAGGAAACAGGTTAGAGTGCCTAGAAAAAGAAAGTCAGATGTCCCTCTCCTACCAGAAAAGTCACTTAAGGCACAAGCATGAAAAATTGTATTAAATAGTATAAGCCAGTCTGCCCATCTAGAGTTTTCAGCAGTAAAATGCAGTGCAGTTGATTTGGGGTTGAATATCTTACTAAAAAGCAGTAGGAGTAACACTTGAAATTCAACAAGGAAACATTTTTGGTGTGTACCTTTTGTTGCAATGTGCAAAGCTAATCAAAGAAATCAAGATTGTCAGTTATATCTATTGGTAGTGTCCATATACTCACATGTATTTGCTTGTGGGTTTGGCTGTAATGTACACCAATATTCAGCACACTTTCACCATAATCATACAGTGAGTCCTGCCTATGAGAGCCTATTGTGATCACAGTTTAAAAGACAACTGATGAATCTGAAATATCAAATAGTTTTGCATGGATGCACTTCCACCTGTGCTATCAACGGTATGCAAAAGAAAGGGAACTTCAAATTACATATCTACATTTGCATACAAATGGCCCAGTTTGCTGTTTTTGTCATTGGGCAAAGTAGATGAACCGCATGATCATGAGGTTGTGGGTTGGGAGTGATTCAGATAAGGAGTATGCTCTGTTGAGGACAGCAAAGCACATCCAGATGACTGGGACACAACACTCTTACACAATATAACTCAGAGAAACACAAGCAGCACAGTTTACACAGGGCTATAATCTAAAATAAGATGACTCTCAGCAGAGCTACAAATTAAATAAAGCCAGAACCTGGATTCCATTATCATGTCTCCCAATGCCTACATTTTTATAACATTTAAATGGCAAAATAAATATGAACACTGCTGTATCAAACAAAGCTCTAACCAGTGTTTGTTTTTGTGGGAATGCTCTGTGAAATGAAAAGCTATCATGGTAAACACAGCCTTTTCTACCTAAAATTTGTGACTGGCACCAAATGTTTCTGAGTGTAGTAATTGCTGGCAGATTTGTAGATGTGTGTTTTAATTAGCCTTGACAGGCTGCTGATGGCATTACAGAAGTTGTTCCCATCAAACAGGCCCCAGAAATGGAAAACCAGCAGAGATCAACCATGTGTGCTTGCTGCAGTAATTCAAAATAAGCCGCAAGGTAATGGTAATACCCAGCAACTATATTAATGATGTACTCCGGAGCTGCTGCCAAAAGATGTTGTTAATGGGGTCACTCTTAAAGGTTATGTTCAAAACAATATGTAGTTCTTAAGAATACGAGCAAGTTTATAAGATAGGTTGATTTAAAAGAAAAACTTCTTAGTTGTTTTCTTAAGTTGCAAGATTAAACTTTCTACATGAGAAGCAACTTGGAATTCTCATCTTCTCTGAAATGAACATATATCACCTCCTCATTGCCTTTGACATTATAGATTGTAATAGGCCTCTGTTATCTGAACACAAATATCAAGAGCTGCTCGCCTTTGCACACACACATTCAACATTAGAGTTATCATTCCCTATAATCCACGAGAACCTTTAGGCCTTGTATCCTCCCACTGACTCCCCTTGCACCTCATCTACCCTGTGCTAACACAAACCTTCTCTTATGTGGCTTCCCCTTTTCCCCAGCACAGGATCCACATCACTGAGACCGTAGCCGCCATGGAAGGCCTTTTTCCACTTCTACAGCCCCGTTCGGCCAAGATTTATTAGACACTTCGACCAAAATGTAATTTTCACCATGTTGGTTTTTTTGAGCGAGGGGAGTGGGGAAGGGTTTTTTGGTGCTTTGAGAGTCGTGTCTATTCAGCTGGATTGGTAGGACAGCTCACTCCAACACCAATACCCCAAACCCACAGAGACAGCTAAGTGATTTATTGGCCTCTTTTTATTGAGAGGGCTAGAGAGAGAATGAGAGAGAAGCATAAGTAAGAATAACAGTGTAATTGAGCCCGTCTGCAATGTTGCACAGAGCAAAGGTAACATAGGTGGACGTATTTAAATGGGTTTAGGCTTTAATGGAGAATTATGGAAAAGAACTGTTGTCTAGCAGGATTTCCTGTAGCTTATCAAAACATGTCCTTTGATTTCTTTAGTAGAGTTATTAGCTTGGATGTGATGTTTTCATTAAACCATCTTTAAAACGTGTATTATTCATTACAAGAAAATATCAGTTTATTTCTCTGTACTTTTGTGCTACTATCATGCTGGATGTACAACACTGGAGTTGATCTTCTGGAAAAAGTAAGTATGATACTTTTGTCTTATCGTGACATGCTATAATTCAAACTCTGGGATTTTTCTTTCTTTGCATTAATCCAAGTTTCAAAATGTTACCCAGAGAAAAACTTTGCAGCCTAATCTTGGCACATTCCCATACCAGATAATGGTTTCCATGAACAAGGCCTTGGTGTAAGAGACAGACACTCTGAACTTTGTAGAAAAGAACAGTCTTCACCATTGTAGGGTAAGTAAATGTACCTTATAAAACCCAGGAAATTACATGGAATATAAGTGATGTACCATTCTGTGGTTGCACTCAGGAGACACACAGACTTCAAGGAGACAGCTCACAGAGATCACAGCCAGTGAATCATAACATTTCAAAGAAAGGCAGGATAGACAGATGGAGGAAGAATGAAAGAGATGGAAAGAGACAAAACGGGACAGACTGAGTGACTGACAGATAGATAAAGGAAAATTAGACAGTCAGGGGAAAGGAGTAGAGAGAGAAGCAAAGGGAAGGTGAGAGGGCTGAGATAAAAATCACACCCTGAATCCCATTTCCTTTACCAATACAGATGTTATAGTGAATAAATAATGAAGGATAACTGTTTCACAACAACATGTTAGATTGCCAGTGAACTGGCAAACTAACATGGGACTCTGACTTCTTCTATCTGTTCTCTGGCAAGGACTTAGGTGTCCTCTGCCCCAAGAGAACCTTTCAGACCTGTAACTTCACATCTCCATGAAAATCAAGCCCAAAAGGATCGGCCTGGCAAACACATAGGGATCTGTGACTCCTGGTGGCTGAGTTACGTGTGTCACACTACTCTGAGAAGTTACGTCCCTCCCTCATGACTGACCAGGCTAAATATATGCATTTCAGCAGGCACTCACACACAGCCTTGTCCTGACCAAGTCTTAAAATTAGGTAAATAGAACCTGAGATGAACAACAACAAATGACATATTACACCATTTCATTATTTATTTAACAAGAACTAAGCCAAAATGCAAAAGCAGTGTGTGAAAAATTAAGCAAACCCCATGATTCAATAGCTTATAGAACCACCTTGAGCAGCAAAAATTTGAAGTAACTTGAAGTAATAATTTTTCATATGACTTTAGTCTCTCACATTGTTGTGGAGGAATTTTGGCCTACTCATCCTTACAACGTTGCTTCAGATCTTTGAGGTTTGAGGGTTTATGCACAACTCTCTAATGCCACAGCATTTCAATTGGGTTGAGGTCTTGACTTTGACTGGACATTAGAAAACCTTGATTCTTTTCTTTTTCAGCCATTCTGTTGTAGATTTGCTGGTGCTCTTGGGATCATTGTCATGTTACATGTCCCAATTTGGGCCAAGCTTTGGCTGTCGGACAGATGGCCACACATTTGACACTAGTATACTTTGGTATACAGAGAAGTTTGGTTGACTCAGTGACTGCAAGGTGCCCAGATCCTATGGCTGCAAAACAAGCCCAAGCCCTTCGCCACCATGCTTGACAGTTGGTATGAGGTATTTGTGCTGATATGCTGTGTTTCGTGTTCACCAGACATGGCAAAGTGCATTATGGTGAAACAGCTCCACTTTGGTCTTGTCTGTCCAAAGGACATTGTTCCAGAAGTCTTGTGGGTTTTTGTTTTTTGTTTTTTCAGATGCAGCTTTGCAAATCTAAACAGTGCTGCCATGTTCTTTTTAGAGAGAAGGGGTTTCTCCTGACAACCATTCCAAACAAGCCATACTTTTTTCTGTTTTTTTCTATTTATACTGTCATGAACTTTAACATTTAATATGCTGAGGCCCGTAGAGTCTGAGATGTAGTCCTTGGATTGTTTTGCAATTACAACTCTGAGCATTGCATGATTTGACCTTGGGGTGATTTTGCTGGAATGACCACTCCTTGGAAGATTAGGAATTGTTTTGAATGTTTTGCACTTGTGAACATTCTTTCTCACTGTAGAATGGTGGATTTCAAATTGTTTGGAAATGGCCCTTCCCAGATTGGTGCGCAGCAACAATTGCTTTGTTAAGATCATTGCTAATATTTGTCCTCCATGGCATTGTGTTAACACACCTGAATGCTCCAGACCAGCAAACTGACAAAACTTCAGCTTTTATAGAGGTGATTACACTTGCTGATGGTCATTTAATCAAGCACATTTGATTAGCAGCAACTGGCTTACTTACCCTCTTAATTCCTATGGCGGCAATAAGGGTGTACTTAGTTTTTCCACACACTGCTTCTGTATTTTGGCTTAGTTTTTGTTAAATAAAAAACGACACTGTAATTTGCCATGTTTTGTAGTTCTGGGGTTGTATCTGCCAGATTTTCAGCCCTGCTAAGGACCAGTTGATTTTTATTATGTCCTCATATGCTCATATGTAAATGCTTAGAACTTTCTTTTTACCATGACACTGTGTTAAAAGGGCAATCTGTATGGTAGAAAAAAGAAGTTAAATTAAGTTTAAGAGATTTACTGATGGGCTACACCATCTTTTGGCATTAAATTGTGTGACTGAATAGAGTTGTACGACTAGACACAGGTATCTTTGCATATGTATTTGTTGGAGTTTCCCTTTGACAGCACAAACTTCTGGGAGGAGGGTATTTAAATGAATCACACAAAGTTGATTTACTAAGGTTTGCACCCTAAAGTTGAAAAAAAAAAACTTTATATTTTGCGCTGATGAGGTTGCATTAGTTGCCGATAGTAGTGCTCCTTTATGAATGAGAGGTGGAGATGTTATCAGAACAAGTGTGTAATCGGCGCAGGTGGATAGCTGAAATCTGTGAGTGCAGTACCTAAGACTTTGGCTCCGTCCTGCAACTCTTCATTGAATCCTCATCCCAAATGTTTCTTTTTTTTTTTTTTTACAATATGTAATATTGGCTTTAATAAGTCCCTGTATCCTGCTGAACACAGTATGATGAAAGAAAGAAAAAAAACAGAGCAATATGCATATTTACGCACATGGCACAGCAATAGTAACTTCTTTAACACAGAGATGAGTGAGGATCTGACGGTAAATGTTTTGTGTTCTTCTACCTGACTGATAGGTCTGTTGTAACCTACAGATTTCAGGTTTATACGGTGAAATAGTTCACAATAACTCAACCATCTTCTGGCTAAATCCTGGACTCCACCTGAGTCTCTCCCCACAAGGCCATTCACAGTCCCCAGCAATACCTAACAGAAGAGTTTGCACTTGCATCAAAAGGATATTGATTCTCTTTCAGCTGCCTTTCATTGATCAGAACTGCCATGTTTTCTTGTTTTTTTTTTTAGAGAGAGAAAACACATACTTAACATACTGTATATATGTATATATAGATTACTTGGTCCCTCATTGGTTCCACTCATTTTTGACCCACTAATTAGCACTGTTCCTGGCAGAATGCTGGATACTGATGTGGATACTGATGCAAACTAATGTGAGAGGAATGAAATTCAAAATCTTTGTCCTAACCTTAACCTACTTCTGCTGTCAGCACCTGCACCACTTCACTCAGATTCACAAGTTTTGTTGTAAACAGTAGCATTTATGAAACTGTAGGTTTGCTGTACATCCCTTTAAAGTTAGTGGAATGACGTGGAAACTTATTCAGCAGGTCACTAAGAAAGGAACTTGAAAGCTTACATACACACATAAAAATACAATAACACTGAACCCCCCCTCCATAAATATACATATACACTCCTGCAGACCCTTCTGTGTCTTCCTGTCTGTGCAAACTCAATCAAATGATTTTCTGAATAGCAATAAAGCAGTCTTTATTTTGCTTGGCTGGGCATCCATCCCACACCCCCTCACACCACCACCCCCTACACCCAGCCCTCCAACTGCACCACAGCAGGATCAGTTTTCTCCCTGAATCCCACTGAAGCGCTGCCATGTCGGCTGGAGACAATCAGCTGAAATGCTCCTTAGATATTCCTGCCCCTTTTCAAAAGCCCCAAATTCAATTTATGGACACATTTATTACCATGTCTGTCAGTGCCTAAAAGGGAGTTTCATAATCAGGAGCACACATCTGATCTGGTCACAGCAGGCTGCCTCACTTGGCCAATATGCACTCTATTACACGGTCAGAGCCAGCCATACCACAGAGGAAAAGGAAAACATGAGCAAACAAAAGACCAGGTAGTTAGACATGGGATAAAGGCCCTTAGATGTAGTATTTAAAAAAAAAAAAAAGCAGATCTGATTTAAGAGTGGGGCCATAGGGAGAATTCAGTTAACTCAGTACTGGAGTAGGGCCCTTGACCATGTGATGAGTGATCACATGTCACCCTCCCCAAAGTACAAAGTATTCCCATAGCACACTTCCTCTTTCTGATGTTATTGAAAACATAAATGGGATGTTTTTGTTGTCAAATGATGTTTCTGTCAGTCTCCAAGTAGCAGAGGGCTTGAAAACATAAAGGTCATCTTTGATATATTGAACAAGTTTTCATAATGTTGTGGTCTTGTCTCTTACAGCAATAGTTTCCATTGTTTGTCATAATTTCTCAAAGTTGCCAAAACCTACATGAAATCCACTTTTTAACTCAAATAAAGTAGACAGAGAGCGGCTTGTTAGGGCCAGCTATAACAACATTGAGGCCTGAACGATTTACTATCCCTGCTCTGCTTGTGAAACATAGATTCTAATGAGTGCTCTGCAGGCAGCGCGTCACTCAACTCTGGAACATGGGGGCATGGACTGGACCAAGACTCAGTGATTAAGAGCTTTAGTCTGCTGTGGTGTGTGTATGAGACTCACACACCACAGACCGCAGACTCCAATCAGTGGTTCTTGGTCCAGTGGTTGGACAGAGTGTCAGTGATGTCTTAGAGCCACTGTTCACACAAACTTCTGTCCGGGCAGGCTGATTACCCCTAGAGAGATGCACACCTCAAGCCTGGGCCATAAATCAGTACTTGCTCACAAAGGTTCACCTAAACTCATGCCAGTGCCCACTGCAGTAAAAACAAGAAAAAAGTGGCTAAGCTCCCCCTAGAGGGCAAAACTAGAAGGTGATTCCGTTAAGGAAATGAAGCGTGTCCTTCATTAGCCGAAAGATCACATTTTACCACAGGAGCAACACATTTACTGGTGCTGAGGGCTCTGTGAAATCTCAACGAAAAAGATTCTCTGTTTCCCTTCCAGGGTAATTAGGGAGGCTATCACCTGACACTCACACAGGTAATGTCCTGGAGGGTAGCCAGAACCAAATTTCATCATGGTCAGCCTCACTGCGGCACCCGTGGAAAATATGTGCAGAAACTGAAAACTGCATTTCCAAAATTGCCTACTTGTCCCTTGTGTTGGTTTTGGATGAGGTATCTTGGCTGGAGCTTAAGGGTTCCTGGGGCCTGTGCCAGGACCCTTAAAAAACTAGTAACTGATATCTCCTTTTTTCCCCCACATGGCCTGAAATGTTCAGTTATTAAAATTGGAGCAAATCCCACTGGAATGTTTTACAAGTTTACTAGGTGTACGTCAAGGTGAGAGACAACACTAGTGAATTATAGGTTAGATTTGGACCTGGGGAATTGGGGCTAGGGGCAGACTGAAAGAAAGACAGACAGGGGAGGTATTACTGTAGGTGACAGGTTTGGCTACCAGGCCATAAATCCCCCCCCCCCCCCCCCCCCCCCCCCCCCCCCCAAAAAACACACACC
>VUQS01016998.1:90525-114741 GCA_015108495.1 Heterochromis multidens | reverse complement strand
CCCCCCCCCCCGCCCTCGCATGTTGTACAGAAACCGCAGTGCCCCCTACTGTTAAAATCCACACATGTCAAACTTTATTGGCCCTGATAGTAAATGCCAGAATGATAAATAAAACAGTATCAAGAGTCCTGCTGTGGGGAGTTTAGTATGAAAGATCAATGAGTGGCTGTCTACAGGGAGTAGGCTAAAAGCATCCGTGCCATCTGCAGAAGCAGTGGGTTGACATGGCACACTAATCTCTTCTGGTTTGTGTGTTTGGGGTCCAGGACATCCAACAGGCTCAGTGACAGCTGCACATAGAAGCAAATCTGAACCATGCTTGCAAACAGAGCAACTGCAAACTGATGACAAACGCTTTGTTTGGGGAAACGATTTTTTCTTCTCTTGCCTGTTTTAGTGGGATCACAAGTCTGGATGTACTAATGGGAGAAAAAGAGCACCAATTAGAGATGTAGACCATGCTGGCCTCAGTTATTTCCAAACCACTTAAAATGTGTAATAAATGATCAAATGAGACAACCTCTTTTTAAGCTCACAGTCAGATTTTGTTTTCCTCAAAAGCACATTGGCTCTAATAACAGAGCAGGCTTTTGATTTAGCTCTCAGTAACAGACAAGTGGGCTGCAGACATAAAACTTATTCTGGTTGTGGTAGTTAATCAGAGCTGGAGCTGTTGGTGGATCCCCCTTTTTAGCATGAGGCTGCTGGTTTTTTGTGATGTGGGTAGAAGCTACCAGAAAAATCATCTTGATCCCTGAAAATGTTCACTTTTACAGTATGCTTTATGCACCAAACTGGGACAGTTGAATATGTCTCACTTGTGAATGCAAGAAAAATAAAGTGGTGGTCACAAAACCGATGATATGAAATCAGTTTTGATTACATATCAAAAGTGCAGTGGGGTTGTATGCATGTGGTTGTCAAATTCACAGAATCCATTGCAGCTACCCAGGGTGCCTCTTGCATAGAAGTGCAGAGAAGAGAAAAGTTAGGAAGCATGCCTCAAGGCTTTGGCAAAATCCTTTGGTACTTTGATTATAGCTAAATCTGAAAAGTCAGATTATCCATTGGCATTATGATTTAGGAAAACATTCCTGTGCCAGTACTACATTGGGATAATGGATCTTCCAGCAGGACCTTCTCCTACCACTGCCATTTCTTAAGGACCTCACCATCAACTCCCCTCCTGACTTTCAAATGTTGTGACCAAGATCTACTACAACACACAACGGGGCGCATATGCAAGCTGTGTACATATACAGGACACTTTGTATGGGTAATAAAGTTCTATGCTAAAGTCTACCAACGAGCTCTGCATGACTCTAAAACCAGGCCTTGGCCACTTAGATGCACATCCATGAAGCCTTCGTGTAATGACAGATAACGTGCAGAAAAGGCTCTTTGGACCCCTGGTTGCTCCAAAAACACACAGCTCCTTTTCAGTGATTGGCTTTGGCTTTATGTGACTTTTGTGACTCTTTATGATTTCAGTCATTGGAATCATGTAATCAGATCTGTAAGTTAGAACAGCATTTTCTAGAGTGGGGCAACAAAAAAGTCTTGATTTTTGTTTTATTTAAATGGCTCCAAATGACTTGCATTGTTTAAAGGAATTCACAGTCATACCCAAATTTACATTGACTTTATGGTTTGCCTCCTGGTCTGCTTGTCTCCACAGTGGAAACTCAAAGTGCAATGCAAACTCCTACACGTATGAAAACAAGTGTATGTATCCATCAGTAGCTGCAAACAGTTTACACTTGATCAGCAAATGCTGTGGGCACATGCTGAAAGGTCATGTTGAGACTGTACCCTGTATACTGTAAGGGTGAAAATATCTATTTCCACTAGGAAAAACTCATTTGATAATAGAACTCTGAGGCTTTTGGAATCATAATAATTGGCAAAAGATATGTGAGATTCCAATGAAATTCCATATATCACAACCCTCACAACTCTACCCTGCATGCATCACACACCTACTCCTCAGTCCTAATGGGATCCATCCTGAGGAGAAGCACATGGTTCTGTTTTCTCCGTTCCAGATCAGCCAATTCATGTGTTACCAAACAGAAGACGTCACCACCACAGATCACTTTACAGGGATCACAGGGACATCTGTTAGGAAGATGAAAAAACAAAACTGAACCAGGTTTTTACATGTTCACTGGAATTCAATTAAAATGTGATTAGTGGGAGTATTAGGAGGGCAGCCTGGTCCACTATTACATGTTTGGTTGCCACTATCCACTGGCCTGGTCGGGTTACTGTGGGGATTACCCCTAACAGGATGACCTCTGACCTCTAGACAGGTGCCTGTGGGAAGGATAGGGAGGGTTCATGTCACCATACCAAGTGGGATTCAAGGGCCTAATGGTGGGCAGAAGTTCTCCATATCACCCCAGAGGAATTTCCACTTTGTAATCACACATGCAAGCATGTGCATGCTCCAAATACTCAACAAAAATGGATTGCATGTATGGGGATTATAATAACTTTTTTTTAGAAGTATCAGCTTTTTAAATTTAATAGAAATTTCTATTCAAATATATCACAGTTTGCAGGTATTAAAACTCTATTTAAAAAACAATATATATATATATATATATATATGTATAAAACAAATATTTCACAATAAGAGCTTGTTGCACTACAGTATGTTGAGCTTTAATGTATGTGCTAAACCAACATTTTGTTTAACATCCGTCTTCAAGAATTTAACTTTGTTTAGGACTTTCACAGAATTAACCATTTTTATTGTTCTTGTCTGGAAAATAATTTACAAACAACCTTTCTGGCCAGTATGACCTATAAAAGACATGTGCAAACAATACATCGATGTCCACTGAAAACTACATTTATTGATCCTAAACATGTTGGTGTGATCATGATTGCAACCCAGCTGGAACCATTTTGGGCATTCCTGCATCCAACTGAGTTTACACAAGGTATAGCTCAAGCTCAAACAACAATTGTGTCACTATACATTGTGGCAATTACTGTATACAACTGTGTGTACAGACAGAAGTCTGAAAAAATGCCTTGATTGTAATATTCTCCATGACCAGAATGAAAAGAGCCTGTGTTGTGCATAATTTGTTAACCAAAAAATCTGTTACATGATTAAATTGATGGTGTACAAACAGGAGCCTTTCAATGAAAGAAGAAGCCATGAAAACAAAAAATCGCCAGCTGTTTCCATTCTGTGCTGTTTACCATGGTTTTCCCCACCAGACTAAATAGACCTGTGTTTGTCTTCACCATGCGCTACATAGCCACCCCAACCCCAAGACCTCTACTTAAGCAGCATGTGGAATAAACAGCTTTCCTTCGAGGGCCTGAGAGCTGAACTGGTGGTGTATTTGTGAAGCTAAGGAAGAGGTGAGTGGAGGTCTTATTGGATGAGCTGTTATCACAGTGCAACACAGCCCAGATGCTGGAACCCTTCTTGTTTTTATTTTATTTTTTTATGTCTTCTGTTGCAACATTATTGGATAATCAGAATGGTCTACTTTCTATGCTTGGCTGAGCTCACATTACAAAATATATGTAAAGACACAGGGAAAGAAGTAGACACTGTTTTGATCCTAATTCACAAGATTTGGTTCAAGCCTTGAGGTAGAATATACGTGGAAGCGTTTCCAAATAAGCATCATTGCCATTTGCATGGGAGCATACATGACATCTCTGAAAACACACGGTGAGAAATGTAGCTGCTGAAATGTAGAAAAACAAAGTCAATCTGTACTTTCCAGCAGTTTGGAAATGCTTCCGAAGGACAGCAAATACGCCATGGCAAATACACTGGAGCGAAATTCCCTCATTTAAGGATCATGACCTGTTCTCATAAGTGCATTATCTCTGCAAGAAAGCCGCTGTGCTGCAGAATCAATTAAAAAAAATGAGACAGAATGGAAGGATTAAAAAACAACTGCAAGTGCACAGCTGATAAGAGTGTTTGAAATCCTAATTTATCAGATAAAATGATTATCCTCAAAAGTAGTTGATGTGGCCATTAAAAACAATGCAGCCAGATTATGGGTCTTTTAAAGTTTACAGTTAAATGTCAAACCTTATTGATTTGCTTCCCACTTCTTCCCCATGCTAAATAAAAAAAATGATAATAATAATTCTGGAAAGTGCATTTATGCTAGATGGTGTGCAGTTTTTTATTGACTGACAAACTCAATATTTGTGTGTATGTTGCTTTTGTTATTCCCTTTGTTCCATGCATTGGTGGCTCAAAGCTGTGCAGCATCAAGGACAATAATTGTAGAGGATTATTTGAATGAGTGAAAAAACTGCAAAGCAATCATCCTTAGCTCCCTTCAAGGAAGTGAAATATCCATATAATAAGAGGCAGATTATGTTTTAGTCTTTATCAACAAAAACAGACACATTCAGGCTCAGCAGAAAATCTATATTCTCTGTACAGTACATAGTTTGATATCCCAGCCATCATGTCCTTTTAAATCCATTAATCACTGACTGACAAGGCAGCAAATGTAACTCCACACTAAAAGAGGCATCATAGATAAAGTCTCATCAGTCAGACTTTTGCTGTGCGACAGCCGATCACAGCTGAAAAGCATCACACTTACAAAGTCTCAACGCATGAGCAGGCTCTGTAATGTGTTCTGGACATCAACAAGGCACAATATGCTTTCATCTTGGCAACTGACAACATAAAGTTGCACAGCACCATTCTGTTCAGTCATGCAAGTTCACAGTGACCATCAGCTTGCACAAGAGGAAAGCAGGCAAACATGGGAGTTAGAGGGAAGTTATTAAATGTGATAGGAGATCATGTGATTTTAGTCCAGCTGAGCAGAGCTTTGATTAGATATCACTGTGCCTAACCAGAATCACTTGTCATAAATGTGTTAAAGATATGTAAATTACTTCTCAGGTTTAAAAAATGGGTTCATTACAACCAATACAACCATTTTTTGACATTGTCTCAATTGTGGACTGGTGGATTGTTGCTTGATGATGATATTTGATATTTTTTAGTCCATTCAGAAAAAAATTTCCTGTCTGGTACAGACATGTGATCATCTAACTTCATCATGGAAATATAGTATAACTTGAAATTTGCTGTTCAAATCACTATATCACCCTTGAAGTAACCACTGGAAACCTGTCTCCTGTCTTCCAAAGGTCCTGGGTTTGAAGCTCCTGGTCCACATTCCACTCACCTAAAAAAACCCAAAAAACATCAGCTTTATCTGTAATGCATTTTACCCTCAAGAAAAGAACTCAAGCTTTAAACGTTGTTGTACATACATGTAAGATCAACCCTTGTCTTCTAAACTTTATACCCTTGGATGGCCACCAAAAAACTTGCACTGACTTGCAGCATTTATGCATGTGCATGGAGAATGAAACAGATTTAGTCATAGCAAGATCAAGACAGGAAGTTGTTTTTGTTTTGGGGTTTTTTGCCATTTCCATTGCTAGTTTTAAACACCGTGTAATTTTTGTTTGCAAAAATAACACAAAACAGACACTTGCACACACTTGCATAAATAATAGTCAGATCATTGCTATTTTTCAAATAGAACAATTTTCTGATGTATTTACTGAGCAGTACTGGACAGCAGGATTTTTCTAAAAAGCATATACAGCACAGACAAACAAAACCCAATGAGTTACTATACATTTTTTATAATGGTGTGCGTTGGTATTGTGATCATCTTTTAACGTTCATCCTTAGTTTGCCCACTTTTTGATTTACAATTGCATCACTGGACGTCAGGAAGCTGCTGTGGGCCAGGGAGGTGAGGGGCTTTTTTGATCTGAGGCAAGGCTGACAGTCTCTTTATCTTCTCCTGTCAGACAGAATACTGTTTGATCTGCAGCTTCTCCATGTCTTCTGTCTCTGGTCAAATAACCTCAGCCTACTTGTAGAATCTGCTTTAACTGTCCTACGACTTCCAGGTTTACTGAAAGTGTGATAGTGTTCTTAAACCCATGTTGTCTTCTTGGCTTAATTCAATTCAATTTTATTTATATAGCGCCAAATTACAACAACAGTGGCCTTAAGGCGCTTTATATTGTAAGGTAAAGACCCTACAATAATACAGAGGTTTGGTGTGTATGTTTTAAATACAGTCTAATATATGCATGGAAACATATATGCATATACACATGCATACATACATTCTTTGATTTGCTTCTATGCATTATGTTATGTTGTACATGTGTTGCTAATGTGCATGCTACACATATGCTGGCATACACACAAACACATAGTTGGACAGATAGATAGAGAGAAAGAGAGACAGAGAGAGAGACATGCTGTGCTTAAAGTTTGAAGTTTGGCCTTGGCCTTTGTTATACAACCAGCTAGCACTGAACTGAATATGTTTAACTTCCTCTCTCTAACTCCATCTCCTGCTCTTTTACAGGACGTGTGTCTTTTAGCAGCTCACATCACAGAAGCATACAAACGGCAATTAAAACGGATGTGCAACACTAGCTCTGCATGGGGAGAGAGAGAAGAGAGAGAAAGAAAAGAGACACTGGAGGGGAGAGGAGTGAGGGAGACAAAGAAAGAAAGAAAGAGAGGAAGTATGTGAGGGAAAATGTACAGCACCACCTCTCCTTCAAAACCAGGACTGATACTGTGTCTATTGATCTTTATTACAATAGCAGCAAGCTGTAAAATGTTTGATGGTTTTGTACAGATCTTAGTCCCCCTCATTCATAATTACTGCTACACATGTAGAACCAAGGGCAACTTCAGAAGGGGCGCTGTTTGAAAAGCTGCTGCCAGACTGTAGGGATGATGGAAAATCTCAGCGGGGCCTCACGGTAGCTCCAAGCCCTAAGGCTATCATTCCTCCTGCCTAACACCTGCAGCAACTTAAGTTTTACAAAGATGAAATTATAGAGCTGATTTTAAATAAGAAATGAGACCAACCTTGTCCCTTTACCCACAAAGTAAGTGCTTTATTTTGATTGAGACTTTGTCTCTTTGGGTTTCTGAAAAAAAGTCAGCATGCTCATTTTACAGAGAATCAAAATCTCATATTTTGTGCAAAGTGACCTAAACTCTTTAATTTTAAGTAAGAAGTTAGTCATTTGATGTTTACTACTGTAGATCTGAGTTTGTGTGCACAGGCTATGAAAGCATATAAGGACTGTTTCTTTTTTCATTGTCTTTCTTTGTCAGATGTGGCCGGCTGCATTCAAAACTACACCAAGAAGAACTAGCTGTGACTTCTTTTCCTGGAAAAGCAGTTTTGCTCTAGCCTAAACAAACAAGCACTCCAGAGTCTTCATAACTTATTAGTCTAAGCTCTGTTTTCTGGGACAATGTGCAGCAGCTCACCAGGACCCCCAGGCTGGTCCTGGCTCTTCGTCTTCTTTCTCTGCTGAGATTTTAATGTTTCCTCTCAGTTGGAATAGAGAGTGAGGAGACAACAAGCCCAAGAAACATATACAGCATGTTCTGTGTAGGGCAGAGCAATGAAGTAAGCAATTCCACAGGGAAACTGGATGATAAACACCAAGGATAAAATATTACCAAGATGGAGATAGGCAAAGGAGAGGACAGAGTTACAGACAGAGAACAGTGTCCTAGTGAGAAGATTGTTGCTTCCAGCAGTTGAGAACAGGAAGAACAGTCTTTAGCCTGGCATACCCTGAATAATGCATCAACCTTTCTCTAGCTGGGCATATATATGGGTGAGGAGAGCACTGATTTTTGCCCTCTGGCATCGTTGGAGATATGAATAATGGATAGGTTAAATGCTTGTGTTAAGAATGAATTAGTATAGGGTCTGTTCCATGGCTGTATTTATGCAATTATTTGGTTTGGACTCTACAAAAGGGAACAAAGACAATATCATATTAAGATGCAGTGAAGGTCTGACCTTACTGTGGTCCATGTACATCTAGAGGAGCTTAGGATTACCCCAGGTGATATCAAGCTGTCCTGGAGTATCCCACCAAAAGCTGGAACCTCTCATGTCAGCCTGCTGCCTGCCATTGATTAACATTTAACAACGAGGGAATACTTTGTCACTGAAAAGAAAAGCAAACTTTGAGGTCTTGAAAGCACAGTAGAGAGAAAGATGGTGTGAAAGAGGGAAGAAGGGGGTTAAAGAAGAAAAAAGAAAAAAGAAAAGATAAAAAGGAGACACATGATACACACAGTACACAGGAAGCATTTTCACATAGCACGTCATGTATAACTCATGAAGCCCTGACAGAGCAGTGCACACATTCCCCATTCTCATTGGCTACCTCCAACTGGCAGACTGCACAAGCCAGGAGGAACAAGTTGCTCGGTCTTTCTTTCTGTCTGTCTTTCTCTTCTTTCTGTCTCTCCAGGCTCTGGCACTGTTCCCCTGGGCTAGAGGCTATGAGGATAGGAGGAGGCTATAAGAAGACAGGCGGCACAGGCTATGGCTACGGCCAATTCTAGAACTGAGCTGGGTCACCCTGCTGGTTGTGCTGGTGAAGCTGGCTGTCTGCTCTATGCCCACTGCTCCAGAGCAGTGCATTACAGTCAGCCCTGTGTTTAGACAGTCTGACAGATCTCAACCTGCACACCCCAAGAACCCGGGGAATCAGCACTCTACGCATACATCACCCCCAGCCAATATCTACATCCTCTTTCTCTACTTGTCTGTTTTGTGGAACTATCTGGATTTGTGTCTCTTCATCCTTCCCTGCTTGGAATCTCTTTCCTGACTTTCCCCTATGCTTTACTCCCGCTCTCTTGCCTCCCTTTTTCTCCCCCGGTTCCCCTTCAACTCTGCTCTCTCTTATTCTCTCATGTTTCTCTCTCTGTCTCGCCCTCCCTCTCCTTTTGAGATTCAATAAGAGCCCTGGAGGCAGGAGAGAGAAAACAGGGGGGTGTAAAAACATCCATGGTTTTATTTACAAAGGACCCAGGTATTGCCCGGCGTTAAATCCAGGGGAAATGATTTATTTTCCACCCATGTGTGGCAGTGATCCCCGAGGCGTAACTCAACAGTGGACCGGCTTCGTGCTTGCAATTTATGGTGGCTGCAGAGGCTCATAAAGGAAGAATGGATTAATCTGGAACACGACATAAACAATATGACTCTGACAGCCCTATTAAAACCTGTGCTACTCAGCATCAATTCGCTTTCACACGCTCTCTATCTGTCTCACTCTGGGTCTCCGCAGCTAGCGCCTGTTATTAGAAGGCCGATTGGTAGCGCTGGAAAACTGACCAGAGCTCACAGCCTTGTTATTGTGATTCCCAGAGTATCAGATTCAGAACAGGGGGTGGGGGGTGGAGGGGTGTTGAGCATCTACATATAGCAACCGGACCTTTTAACTGTTTAGCCTTTGGACATCATTGGGGATATCGGATGTACAAGAGTCCAGAGTGGAGGATCCCACAGTGCTTGTTACTGCTGGGTCGAGAAGGCTTCCTGTCTCAGCACCGGTGGCCTCTCATTTTCCATGAGCTGGGCTCCTTTTGGGAATGTGCTGCGCTGACTTATGTTGGCATGAACTTCTGGCTTTGGAGGTGTGCACAAATTCATAGGAAAACATGTTGTGCATGTGATACATGATATGGATTAGTGGATGCACATGTACACATGGACACACATGCACAAGTACACAAGTAGACACAGTACACAGAGACACAGTAGTCAGCTGCTCCCTGGGAAGAAGTCACTCAACATCTTCAATAACCCCCAATAACCGATCACACACACACACACACACACACACACACACACACACACAGAGAGTTATGTCATTTCCTTAGCTCCATCGCTGTCAGAGACAGGTGTATGCTAAGCCACATAGAAAGCACCCACACAGAGACAGCATCCATCTAACCACAGAAGCTTTTAACACATTTATAAAAAAACAACATTTCCAAGATAGCAACCTGTCTCTGAGACTGAGCAAATGAGAGAGATGAGCAAAAAAAAAAAGTTACTAATTCATGTCCAGCAATGGATGAAAGCTTGAAAACATCAGGCAGGGAGGGAACAGCCCTGAAATTGAAATCAATAAGTTCATTAGAGTGCAGAGCCCGTTCGTGCTGCACCCTCAACTTCCCCTGCAGACAAACACAACAACACATGAAAAAAGAAAGGGGGCGAAACAAGGCTTGACCTATGTCCACTAGCCAAGCATTCCATTTATTTAGCCCTTATCACAAGCCTGATCTGAAGAGGCAGCTACACAGTGATAACGCCTCAGGATAATAGCAAGACCAGACAGGGCCTGACCAAAGAATGACAGCCCAAAGAAAAAAGAAAGTGAAATAAAGAAAAATGCATTTGGGATCTTCTTGACATTCATTCTCTTTTTTATTTGTTTACAAACGCACAATGCTGAAATATGAGGGGCTCTTAGGAAACTTTTTTTTTTTTTTTTGTGCTGCCGCCTCTCTTGTTCAAGCCTGTAATTTAGCGGATTCCCATCAATAAGTGAGAGAACAGCTTTGTGGATGCTTGGCCTGACAGCTAACAAGACCCTGGCTCTATCTGCAACAAACAGACAGAATAACAAGCACTGTTGTCTGTTTGTGCACATTGAACAAACCATGAATACAGTTCATCATTCATGCAGCGGTACAGCACTGTCAAGCCTTCTACTAAGCATACTATACAGAAACGGGTGTGTGTGGTACATGCTGAAGAAAAAGTTTTTACCATCTGAGTGACCTGAATAGTGTTTCTACTTGTACAGTAATAATCTCCAGAGCTCTGCAGGGAAGTAAAGATCAGTGCAGCTGATGTCTTCCTCCACCTGAAACAGGGTCCATTATAGCTCCAGTCCATATCAGCAAGACCCTGCAGAGCCTGTGTCACACCACTTCCTATTGCTGATTTATGGTTACAAGGCTCATGGGTGTTAGCACACTGCATATTCTCTCTGAGACATGTGCACACGCACACACTTAGGCACACACAAAATCAATGAGGCACAAATTGTTCATGACCTGAGCTCAACTTGCTCCACCAGAGGCCAAATTTGTCTTCAAGGGCGTCTTTATCGTGCTAAAAGACCCCTTTTCACCTGCAGATTAGGGTGCAAGACTAAATGGTCTGGCTAGACCAAGACCATATCTCTAGTCACACAAATGAAATACAAATGGACTTATATATCTCTACAAAGGAAAAATCTTTATTTCACTCCCTCTTATCCTAATACCTATGCAACTCTGTAAAACATTTCTTTCATACTTTTTTTTCTCTTTTTTTCAATCAAAAATTCTATCCGGAAGCTCAGGGAGTCACCATCCCAGGGGGTTTCTGGGAATGCAAAAACACTGCTGCAGTTGGCAAGCTGCTGTTTGCCAAAGAGTTCAACAGAAGCCAAAATATTTGTTACGGACCCATTTCATTTCCTGGTAGAAACATCCAACACTGTGAGGCAAATGTGAGAACAAGCTTTTACATAGGAAAGCTCAAAGGAAACCAAGTGTCAAGCTTTTCCGTTAACAGAAACAAGAGCAGTTTTGGAGCTTTTACAGAAAAAAGATGTGGGGAGGTGTAAATGGTCAGTAAACAAAATTGGGTGACAAAGGAAAGCATTTTAGGCTGAGTCCCAAAATGTTCAACAGATCTATTCACTTTATGAGTCAGCATATCCATCAACAACCAATTGTGCTGTGGAAATTACAATGGACACTAAATTTCTTCCTGCTGGATCTGGATACAAGTATGCAATCTGAATGTAAAGCACACCTAAAGTGATATTTCTTTGTACACCCACCAACTAACAGCCTTGCTTTTCCCAAGATAGAATAAAGATTCTGCATTTTCTGTTCCAGTTCTCTTGCCATGTGTACTGCTGAACTTTATTCAGTAGTATACTGACTACATAGGAGTGTGTCCAGAGGCGTTTCATAGCTTATCCATATTTAAGGTCTGGAACTCATTGGCATGGCTTAGCCCCGGGCACATGAACAAGTTAGCCATATATATACAGGAGACAGGGCAGTCTTAGAAGCCACTGTTGACCATTTATTTATGAAGTCAAAGCTCTGTGGCAACAAGGTATCCACTCTGAAACAACTTAAAGCACTTATATCCAAGCTGAATATTTCATCTCTGAATCTCTACTCCTTTTGAGTCTTTTTTAAGGTAAAAGTGAGGAGAACAACACAGGACAGGCAAGAGAAGAAAAGGAAAGAGAGGACACTGCAGGTGATGCAAGACCCCTATCTAACCCAGTCAAGGTAAACAGGTGGGGCTGGAAAAGTGAGAGGAGGAGGAAGAGATGGGAGGGTATGTGAGTGCAGCTTACAGGCCTCCTCAAGGTCAGCAGAAGGAGAAGCTTAGTATTCTCTCTCTCTGTCTTTTCTTGGGTGTGCACCAGCTCATTCTTTTGTTTCTTGCTTTTTCTCTATCTCCCTCCTTTCCCAGCACAACCATCTCAGAAAAAATAGAGAAAACCTTTTTATGTGCCAAGTGAAAAATAAAGCTCAGGGCAAAAAATAGGACCTCAGAAAACAAAACGTTGGGCATAGATTTGACAACATCCAGGGAATCTTTCTATCTTCTGACAGGACTCAGTCTGTTATGAAGCCAGGATACAGAGCAGAGATCTCAGCTCACTCAAAATGTAAATGCACACAAGCCACAAAAAGAGAGTACAATCCTCCTTTTCTCTCATTCCATCTCCACCTCATCCGTTTTCACTTCACTTTGCTCTGTTTCATTTTGGTCTGTCTATCCATAGTTTGTGTGTGAGAGGAGAAGCAGCTGGCAGGTGGCTGTGTGCAAAGGTATTGGGGCCTATGAAATATTTACCAAAGCAATAATGACTCCCTGGACAGAGTTAGTGGTGGAAGAAGGTAAGGGGAGGAGAGAGGGTAAAGAGCAAGAAGAAAGAAACAGGAGAGTGAAGAGTGTCTGTCTTGTTTTTTGTCAAAACCAGGGGTGAACACCAGTGAACGAAGCACACCTGAGACTTCCACACTTAAAGATGAAGATGAATAGTGTTGCATTATTTTGTTTAAAATATTAAAGTGAAGACAGCAAATCCAAAATAAAATGCAAGGTTGGCATTCTTTTTTCTTTTAAATGACACATGACAAAAAAAGTAAATTCTTTAAAAAAAATACAGCAGCAACATGCCATCAAAAAAGAGCATGCTAGACTTGATCTCATTCTTGTGTAATGAAACATTTAACCACTGGCTAGTTTTTATTAGTGTTTTAAATAATATTGACTGTGATTGTTTTGCGATTGCCCGTTACAAAGCCATCTGTCCAGCTGTCCACCTTCTTGTTAGGTTTTTTCCCTGGTGAAGTTTTATTTCATATAACTTGGTTGTTGAATAAATTTTATTTGTTGTGTCTTTAGTAGATGAAGAGCATCAAATTAGTCAAATATATAAAAAAAAAATTTTTTTCAAAAATATATTTTGTAAAGGAAATAAAAAATCTTGAACCATATGTGAGAACATGTTCGCACACACATACTCTCCTTGTAATTTTATGCTCTCTGAGGCTTTTGAAAAGTAAAACTTCTAGGATGGGTGCTCCTGTGGCGAGTCTTTAATGCATGGGCCTCCTCTTGTTTGCAGAGAGGATTCGGCACCACACTGTGGACCAGTTTGATCCGGACAGCCAACAGAGCCTGCTTCAGATGAGACAAGGGGAGGAAATTCTACTGTGGCGCTGCTGTTTTCCCTTCATAGCAATACCAGGATGCTGGGGTGGCTCAGAACAACAGTGAGCTCTCTAACCCAAGACTTTGGGTTAAGGATGGAAGGAAGAACTGCCTCAGTGCTGCAGAGGTAGGGGGCCCATTTGGATGTGTCTACAATGGGAGGGCGCTGCAGATAGAGCGCAAAGGTTGGGACAAACAAACATGAACCTTTGCACTCTTTGACTCTGTATGATAGCACCACAGGTGAGAGGAAAAGTATTGGAATACTTTTGGTAGAAGTACTTTCAAGTTCCAGTTAAAGATTTTTGAAGCAAGAACTGGAATTAAATTAAATTGATTGGAGCAGAAGAAAGCAAAAGTTTTGCTTCATAAAAATTTGAAATATTATTTTTATGTCAAATCAGTCACACTGGTAGAATGTGCAACACGATTTTGGCCACTTAAAAAAAAAAAAAAATCTTTCCACCATAAAAGACATTTAATTTGTTTAATTTTAACCATTTTACAGGAGTGCATCAATATGTTTTTCATTTGTATTAGTGGCATTTAAACCATTAACAAAGAGCTACTAGACCAGTAATCAGCTTTTGTACAGGTACTTTGTGCAGCTAGTGAACAAAGATTCTGGCATTTCTTACCACCTTCCTTCTGCACATTCATTTAACAGTGAGCTCCATGGCATGTAAGCATGGAAGATTTATGTCAGAGTGCGAGTATGTGTCCAAAACATGACACTCCCTGTGTACTCCCTGAAGCGAGAGGCTACACTTCCTGATCAGCAAGCTTGACACACTGGACAGCTGACATTTGACCCCTCATTTCACCTGTGTCGCAGAGTGACACTGCAACCCATTCTCTGGCTCCTGCAGGGTCACTGGGGTCACAGTTGACACAGCAGTACTGTGTTATGCTGAGCTATGAGAGCCTCCACATATCAGCACCACTCCTTCACTCAGGAAATCTGTGTCAAACCAAATGGATTCTAAGGCTGTATGTGTAAATGTGTATGTATGGACTTATTTTTCTTCTTCTTCTCCTTCTAATAATAATAACAACAATGGTAGTAGGAGTACTAGTAGTAGTAGTAGCAGTATCAGAAGCAGCAACAGTGGTGGTAGTAATAGTAGTATAGTATTATTATTATTATTATTATTATTATTATTATTGTTATTATTATTAAAATTGCTGTTATTTTTTATGTGGCAGTGTGTGTTGTCGAAGTATATTGAGCTAGCCCTGTCTTAACATGAGGAATTTCTTTCATTCCAAATATTGATTGTTTTCCTTCTTCACATTTCTTTATTAACAAAACATTACATTTCCCTATGTAGACATTACAAAAAGTAGAGGACCAAGAGAGAGAAGATGGATAGAAAAGACTGAGCGCCTTTTAGAATAAATCAGTCACAGGGGGCCAACCAAACTAGCCAATCTGTATCATTTGCAATTGATCAGTTTGACAGAGTGTGGTGCGGCAGTGCTCATTGGCCACATCTGACAAATGACTAGACATGACCTTAAGAGCTGACCTACACACTACTTGGAGAGGGGGAAAAAATGCCATGAATGAACATACAAGCAAGCCTAGGAGAAAAATCTATGCAGCTGAAGTGAAACAGCATTTCGTCTGATGAGCGATGTTAAACAACAACTGGACCGGCGGGCAATTACCATGATTGGAGTGCTGTGCCTTGTGAAAGCCATCAAGACAAAGACAGGAAGACAGAGTTAGTGGAGAGGCAGAGTATCCCCACCTTCTCCCTCCTCTGTTGGCCGCAGAGGCCCAGTGCTCATTAGCATGCATGCTTTTACAGGCCTGGCCAAAACAGTCAATGCTCTCCACTTTATTTATTAGTAAATAGAGACAGATGGTGATGAGGAGGTGGTATTGACTACCCATAGCCTTTTAAACAGGAATCAATGGCAGGGGTGGAGCCCTGAGATGGGGGGCATTAACTCGCTAATATAGCCTTATGAAATGAGCCAGGCCTGGCTTCTGAGGCTGGATTTTCTCAGTCTACGAAGCCCTCATACAGTACAGTATACAGAGTCCTATGTTTGTCAAGACAAAAAGATATCTTTACTGGTGACCCGACTGCTGTCAACATATCTATAAGCAGATATGCAGCACTGAACCCACTGATGAGCTGAGCAGGTATGTTGCAGGTTTTGTTATAGTGACAGAAAAGCATTAGAACCTAGCAAGGCTTGGGTGAGCAGTAGGCTGGATCTGGGATCAACGTAGACATGAATTGTGGTCCTAAGTTACAAGATGGGGGGTCTTCTATCAACACTAAAGTTGATACAGATATGGTAGGATCAGGAAAGCAGACGGGTGCTTTGGATGTTCAAATTTACATTAACATGCACCTTCAAAATTCATTCTGCTAGTGGGTATAGATTGTTGGGAGACTGAAGGATTGAAGGAGTCTAGTGAATGTATCCGCATTATATACAGTATATAGAAATAGATATATATTGTAAAGAATGCAGAAAGGAGGAAGCTAGAGGTGCATTAATCGTAGGTAGGTACAGTAGGTAGGTAGGTAGGTAGGTAGATAGATAGGTAGGTAGGTAGATAGATAGGTAGATAGAGTCTTGTGTCTGACATGGAGCTGAAGCTCTCTGTAGAACTCCTGTCAGAGGTCATCTCCATCATCTCTCCATCATCTATATTAATAAGTCTTTATCATCTACCTGCACTGTCTGCCAGCACACACCAGCCACAATTGAACACAGAACAACTCACCCCTCCCCAGTCACCCCGCAGCCCCCTGCACAGGGACTGGCTGAGCTGTAGTGAGCCAGCGCCTTAAACCACCTACTGCCGAGGCAATTAAGAGTTTAACCTGGATGCAGCCTGGGGAATCCAGAGAGAGACTCCACTCAAATAGAGCAAGACTCCACAGAAATACAGGCAGGCAGAGAGAAAAGTCAGGTAAGGATGTGTGAGAAAGAGAAGACCAAGATCCTGCTAGAAGGGAAGGAAAGGAATGGATGGAAATTGACAGAGAGCAGGTAAAAGTGAAGGAAGAAAACATGTCTGAGTACACAGCTAGACTGGAGAATGGCAGAGGCTGATGGAGGCAGAGAGAGTGAATCTCAGCACAGTGTACACAGCCCTCTCCTCCAAGAGAAGAAGGTCACCAGCTCTCTCTGAGGACTCCCTTAAATAAAGTCCCCCATCCTGCACTTTTCTGGGCAAACAACCTCCTCTGCTCTTTATTAACTAAATATGAGGGGACTTTGACCGGGGGACAAAAATTCAATATTTTTCCCCCACCAAATATTTAAACCAAGCAAATAAACACACAAATAAATAGATCTCCTCTGCCATGGGAGAGGGGGCCAGCCAGTCCCCTGGATGTAATTTGACGGCCCACTTACTTGGAGGGCCAGAGCATAGTGCTACTCAGACACTCATTTGAAGGGCTGTCAATCAAGGGGCAGCAGTGTTGGCGTTGGGGATATGTGTGCATGTGTATGTGCCACTGAGTGTTTGAGTGTGTGTTTAAGGAAGCTGGCCAGCAATTCATTCTCAAGGTTGGAACAGATAAGGTGAGCATCTCTCCTGTCAAATACATCACACCTTCCTGCTTCCCTTACTACCCTTTTTAACTATTCCTCCTTCCTTATTTCCATCTCTCACCTCTTGTACATCTTAAGAATGACCTAATATTTGCAGTTTTGTCTTTTTTGCCTCCTTGAGATACATTAATCAGAATGGCAGCACAGAAACAGAAAAATTAAGTTTGAAGGCCAATGTGCTCCTACCTCTATTTTTTTTTAAAACCCAAATTATTTTGCCTGCTTTTCTTGTCTTTGGATATTCTCTTTTTCTTCTTCATCAACACTTTTCTTTCATCTTTTTTTAATCAGGAAAATCTACATATTTGCCTCATTTTTGCTTGTTCTTTTGTTACAGTCAATATCCTAGATATGACAAAAGCTCATATAACAGCATCTCAGCATTACATTCCAGTATTTGAAATTAAACTGAATAGCGTCAGACTTAAAAAGGGTCAATATGACATGTTTGTCCTCAACTGTCTCAAGGTAGAATGCATCTCTTGTAAGATATTTATTGCCAGTTGTGTTTCTTTTCATCTTGTGTTATCATGTAAATGAAACTGCCCTCTTTAGAAAAATGATAATGCTGGTCCTTTCTGCAAACAGCTTCAAACAATCTATATTAGGAGTTAGGGCCAAAGGTTTTCATTACATTACAAGGTTCTTTGTAATGCAGAGTACAGTTACACAGAGGATGCTGAGAAAATGAATTGCCATAAAGTGATGGTACAAAGGAGCTGCTTGCTCTACCTTCCTAAAAAAAAAAAAAAAAGTGATGTTGGCCTTTTCTCTCTCCCTCAAAATGTGTGTGTGTGTGTATGTTTGCCTGTGTGTGTGTGTGAGTGGGAGAGAGCATGTGATATCAAAAAGTCCTTTCATCCATTTTAGATGAGATGCAGATGACTCAATTATACTTGGCCTGACATCAAGACCACTTGGCGGAGAAGCTGCTAACGCTGGAAAACGATCTATTTAATCCCACTGATATGAATGGCATGGTGCTAACAGGGCTCACAACGACAAGAGAGTGAGACAGGTATGAGCAGAGATGCTTCAGTACTACTCTGGAAAAACAGGGCTCAGTGGATGTTAAGGTGGGAAAGTGAGGAGGGGGGTGATGCCTTGGAACTGTGTGAGAGATAGAAGACAAAGGACAGAGGAGGAATTAATGATGCTATGTGCAATATTTTAGTTTTCTTAATATATCAAGCAAAATGTTAGTCACTAGGTTTTGTCACCAGTAACCACTAATAAGAACTTAAGTAAGCTAAGATGAAGCTGAAATTATGCTACAATTCAGGTGATAAAGCTGAGGACCGACAACCAAAACAACTCCGGACTGGTGCCCTAGAGGAATCCCGGTGATTTCCGATAAATACATCAGTTAATGGAACAGGCAGTTTAGCCTATAAAGACTTCTGATCTTCTTGCTTTTTGTTTAAGAGGGATCCTGTAGTTTGGAATAAAACTCTAAATGGAGTGGAAAATTCAACCAGAGGTATACAGGAAGACTCAGATAAAGATGAGGCATGAATGGGAAAAAAAAATGGGTCATTCACTTCAGATTGGAAATGAGAGAGGAAGAACTAAAGAGATTGAGGTCCTGCAGGACAGATGATTTGGGGGCTCCTGGTCACTAGTGCCAGGGCCACAGCAACGACCCACAAACATGCTCTACATTTGATCAGACTGCTGTTTGATCTGCGAGGCCTCTGTCCCTCAAGACTGCCTCTGCACTCTTCAACTACACACAGATAAATACACACACATTCATCATGACATACCCTCTGTTCATCAGAGCTGCTCAGCTGCCAGGCCCCCCGACTACATCAACATCGGCATCATGACATACCCACCACTTCACTCTCATTCTAATACTAAGTGAACTGTGGCCTGGGAACATGTCAGTGGTGATCAGCCTGCTAAGAGAGAGGACAGGTGCTTTGCAGGAGGAGATGCTTCAGATTTTAGCAGCTCCAGTTTGCCAGGGTTTGGTCTGGCCACAGCCTGAGAGGAGACAAGAAGAAAGGAAAGGAGATTTTAAAAATTAATACATTTATACTTTAGTACTTGCACTGTTTGTCTTATATTCAGACCCAACTATATAAATGGAATCGCAGCAGCGATTTTTGACTAGAGAAAGAAAGATGTAACTGCACTGTAACCGTAAACTGGTATTTTATCTTGACCTCATCAAGTGACATTTTTTTTTACATGTAACATATAAATTCCATCAAGAAATGTTCATTGATCAATCTAAATAAGATGGATGTAATCAGGAAAATAAGACAGGGTGATAAAGTCAAAGTTATAATTTACAGTGACAGTCTTTTCATGTGCTGCCTTGTGTTTATGCTGATGTGAATCTTCTTCAGCCTGCCTTTTTTATGACCTTTAGTGCAATTAACAGTTGCAAAACATTAGGGCTTGTGTTGCTTCACATGTAGTCAATCAAGTCAGTGTTTTGTCGGTGCTGAGTGGTGTTTGTCTGTGTTGGTGACAAATGAGCATGGCCCTTCCCACTGCTGACAGCCGCCCCAGAGCCGCGATGCTATCTTCAGCTCTTCTGCCTGCTTCTACAATTACTACTGCCTCTCTGGCCCCAGGGCTTCCAACCACAGCCAGCACCCTGGAACCTTGGACACACATACAAACACACTGGGTCAGATACATTACACACATCTATTTCTTTGTACATGCCCATGCTCAGTCATTTTTACACATGTACTCTTTCTTGAACATACATTTTTAGAGTGCATTGCACAAGTACTGATAATGCACAAAGCCTGATCCAAACAGACAGTGACTTGTTTACTATATGGTACTCTAAATAGATCATGGTTAAGGTCAGATTTCCTCAGTTCTTAATATAAACAGCCCTTCACAGATATTGGTAGAATAATTTCTTACCAAAATAAACTATATATATACATAAATTCTTAGAAACTGGATATAGACACATTTTGAAATTTGAATTCAAATCCATTCCCTTATATCATTTAACTACACTGCAATCAGTCCTAGCCATTCAAGCCACACACTGAAACATTTGACTCAGATATGACCCCAAACTGATACCTTTCCCAACCACACACCTGGTTATTTTATCTTTCCTTGCACCTATTGTTGGCCTAATTGACAGTGACTTGCCTGCTTGGCTGGCGGCTGACCCCAGTCAGAACAATGCATACCTGTGGCTCTTACCAGTGCTGTGTAATTGTCTCTTCAAGTGGGGACCTTTTTCAGTCGACCCCTGAGGGGAGAACGCTCCACACTCATCCATCACTCAGTCACTCAGCCACTACAGGAAGTAGTTAACATAAGCGACCTTTGGGATGGCGGCTTGTAAAAGGTGTGGAGTTGAAGTTTCGGAGAGGAATACAGAATATTAGCCATCATTTTGTTACAGGGAATGACATCACTCAATCAATCAATCCATCAATCAATCTGTTGTAGATGATGTTTGCTCTGCTACTCCAACCATTTCCTTTTGAAGTTAAGGTTAGAGAAAACAGACACCAAACAGCAACTGATAAAAAAAAAAAAACTGAGACAAATGCTTCCTTTTTTAACTATAGAGCATTGTCTCAGTTATTATGTTGTATTATTTAAAGGCTTTTAATAACATTTCAAGGTTCTGGACACAGTCCTGTGATAAAACTAAACCCTTTTCACACTCAAAGCAGCTTCATTATGATGTTTTTTAAAACTATTTATTTATCAGGAAATGCTAGTAGGACAAAGGTGCATGTAATGTGCATGCCCCTGTCAGGGACATTGCTGTCTTATTTGTCCTGTGGAATACTGAGAATTTAGAGAGCAGCTGCTTCAAAGCTCAGTAACTCACCTTCACCCCAGTGGGAAGGTAATGAGAAACATGCCTGCATAAATTGGCTAGGTTTAAAGGTCAAAAATATTAGTAAAACTACAATCTATCGACATTTAAACTGAGACACACACACATATGAAGAAACTTTTACACCATATATTTGTTATCCATCAGTAATTTAAAAAAAAAAATGAGAAGAATGCAGATCATTGGATAAAACACTGTTTTTGTTTTTTTTTTATTTACTGCCATTCCTATTGCTTCAGACAGACAAGCTGTGGCGCAGGGAGCACAGAGTGATTCAAACAAGTCAAAGCTACTGCCAATCTACAAACAAATCTCTCTGACAACAACAAACAACAAAGGCGCAGCAAAAGAAGAAGCAAGAAGAACAGCGTTTGGCAACCATTAACATCTTGGAAAAAACTTCAGAAGTAAAAAAAGGAGTGCATTCTGCATTTTTAATAGTAAACAGCATCTCTACTTCATCATGAACTAGATAGAGAAAGAAATCAAACGAGGAGGGCTGCTACACTGCTTTGACGTCGGCCCCCTTTTCCACCCTTTTCAGCTTTTTTGAAAGTGGATTTTGTCAGAAGTGCCGGATCTTTCTCTCGCTCTCTAGATGGCCTGCAGCATTACAGGGGAATGTGGTGCTCTACACACTTTAAGAGTAATTAAAAGCGATTGAACAGCTGTAATTATGAGAAACGGCGGTTGTGTTCCGGGTCATTCTATCAATGCTGCCTTTCATCAGAGCAGAAGCAGAGGGGCCCCGCTGCTAGTCTCTGTTTCTCCATATGCACATCTTCAAGAACAAACAACTGGCAGGCTGCCTACAGGCTCACACACTATCACATTCATACACGCACGCCTTCATGTAGACATTTGGGAGAGGGAACGCTCTTATGCACACACACACAGGCCAAGCACTGATCACATGGCTACATGCACGCAGACACACATACACATACACACAGAGTTACACATTAATGTGGCACAAGCACACCATTGCACCATGAACACTTGACAACACATTCTTCATGTACTCCATTGGATGACATTCATAACAATCTTCTCATAATCTTTCTTTGGTCTTTTCTGGCTCATTTCACTTCTTAACACAATAAAAGGGGTTACACTATACACAAGTGAAGAATGCAATAGCATGTGAGCAAAGTGAGTTTTCTTACCATTCTAAACTGTATTATAACACTGTGTGACAAGTAGAAAGCATATATGTATGTACTGTACTATGACTACTGAGAATGAGTCAATCCACTGATAAAAGCATGTCTGGGTTACATGAGATTAGGTAACAAAGTACACTGAAATAATAAATAGTAACACAATGTATGTTAACACTGAAATGCGGGTTCCACATTTGTTTTGTTAGACCGTTGTGACACTAGTGGCTTGGTGCTAAGCATTGCGTTGTTAGCATGTTACTGAAGCACTATTCTGGATCTACTGTGGTGGTCTGGTTTCCTTCCAGCGAATCCAAGTTGGGGTGACTGAGATGCTGGGGTCAGCTGGGGTAGTGGAGGGTGGAGTAGGGGGTGATGTAGATGGCCTAATCAAAAGGAAATCAATCTGGTCTGTCCCCTCAGCTAATGTGGGGATCATTCAGAAAAGCTGGTGGGTCATTTTTTTCTTGCTTCCTTGTTTCCTATATCCATCTTTACATCCTGTTGGAGAAAAAGAAGAAATGGACAGTGGTCAAAATAGATTTTTGTCTTTTTATTTTTTATCAAATATTGTGAGCGTAAGATCTCATGTGAAGTTAACTTGTGATTTAGATGCAGTACTAGGTCCTGTGTCACAACAAAAGGCTTGAAATGTCTCCATGCTAAATCAGTGGGACCTAGGATTCACACTAATAAGGAAGACCATTTATGCCCAGTGTCATGCATTTGCCACTGCAAATCCAACAAATTACTAAATATTTATTACTAGAGTCTATGAAATGGCTTGCTGAGCAGGTCTGCATATTTAAAGTGTTTAATGTCTGACAACACGTAAGGTGCCTATCTGTGCATGAAGTGGCAAAGCCAGACCAAATGTTTTTGGAGCATGAGCTTCCAAAGCTGAAAACTGAAAATAAAATACCAGCATTTGTCAACGTCATTCAGAATAATTTATTTATTTTAAAGTGGTTTCTTAATCATTTGGATAATTTTTAGAGATTTCTATCTCTATTTAACTTCTTACACTTTGGTCACACAGAAGTGATTACATCAGATCTACTGTTTATGTCGATGGATTATGTGTATTGATGTAAACCAATATTAAATAACAGCAGAGTCCACAGTTAACCACAGTTGGGTAATGAATAAATAACTGAATCCCCTGCGACTAAATATATGCCGCACAAGATAGATACATGTATTCAGTGTGTACATAAACAAATCTTGGACTCACCTCCAAAGCAGTGACTCCACTCTGTTAATGATGTCAGCCAGATCAAAGGGCAGAGGCATGCTGGGGTCATCCACACCCCAAAAGGGCCGGTCCACCGGGGCCTCCTCAGGGGGCAATGTCTGGGCCAGACTTGAGTGGCACCTGAGGCGACAGAACACAGGAAACAAACAAACCCATTTACTCCTCCCTCCCATTAAAACCAGTACGTAGAGACTCATCACCATAAGGCCACGTCACAGCTCACTCACAAAACTTTCTTCATGATTTAATTTTTTCAGTGTTGACTAAACTGTAGTCTAAACTCTATTTACTTTTGCATCCTATTACAGCATGCCAAAAGCTTGTATTTAAACCAAGCTTTCACCTGAAAATTTGATGATTTATGTTTAAAGACCATTTGTGCAAGACCATTTTTCTGTATTGACTGATGAGTGATTTAATGGGGTAAGTTCCAAAAAAGTCAAGCTGTTTAGGCAATAACATTTGTGTGTGTGCGTGTGTGTGGGTGTGAGCATGTGTTGTGCGTTAACTTGCTTTAAAACCCAAAATCTCTATTGTGAGTTTGACCAGGAGGCAGGTTTCCTGACAGTATTGTGCTTCCTCTTCTTTTTATGACTCCTAATAATAACTTTACCCAGGTAGAAACTCCAGGACAGGAGAGAGAAAGTTTGTCTTTCTATGATCCATGTGTACAAAAGACACATCATACAGTTTTAATAAAAAAAAAAAAAAAAAAAAAATTTTTTTTTTTTCACCATCTCTTTTTGT
>VUQS01016998.1:64331-82026 GCA_015108495.1 Heterochromis multidens | reverse complement strand
AGATGTGATGTTCATTGTTCAGTCAGGTAAAAAAAAAAAAAAAAGTGAAGTTGAAGGTAACACAGGGTCGGGCTGTCTGCCACAAAGACAACAAAAGTGACAAGCAGACTGTATGCATCAGATGCATAATAAAAACAGGGATTACAGCTGACACGGTAACAGAGATCAACTTTATTAGTTTCCTCACTTAATGATTTTTTTCACTCCACAAACATCCCACTGTGTACCACCTATCCCAGCGAGGATGCTTCATACTAAATTCTCTGCTGTCACAGCTGATCCAGGGTCAGCTGTGGGGTGTAAGAGAGGGATAACCTCTTTCTGAGCCCCACAGACACCCAGATGGCTGTGCGGAAGCTCTGATCCAAAAACTAGCTTACAACTCAATCACTGTGGCCACATCTCCAAGTCCACAGTTTAACCCCCTCTGATGTCAGCCAAGGTCACAGATGCACACTTGAGAGGCAAAAAGAGCCAGGAGTGAAGTGCTGCCAGAGTCGAAGGAATTAGATCCAGGCTGAGTGGCCCTCATCTGGCTAAGCCTGGTAAGTACCAAGACTAACAGGCTGAGGCACGGTGGTTTGGGCTTGCAGACACACACATACTCACACTCATGCTTCTAAGCTTGCGCGCAAATGGACACACACATAAATAAGGAGGTAAACACACACTGACATAGTCACACACACACACGGAAGGACTCAGAGGGCTACAGATGGTGTGCCCTGGGCCTGTGACTGGGGCTCTGATTGAGCTAGTTTTTGATCCAGTGTGGAAGCTGCCACAGCACACAGGGCTCAGGGGTTGGAAAGGAAGACAAAGAACAGCGGAAGGAGTGAATGAGGGAAAGAGAAGAGAGGGTGGGGCCTAACTCCTTTCCCCACATGGGGACTCCTAACATTTTTAGAACTACATCAACATGTCACTGTCCATTCGTGTCCTTGCCCTTGTGCCCATGTGCTACACCTAACACCCAGCACTGCAAAGCACACATGCCAAAAACACACAAACATCAACATACACACACATACACACACACTGGAAGCCAGCGGCCACTTCAGCTGTAATTCCGCCTGACTTCCGCTGTCTGACTGGCAGGAGACAGGGAGGGTGAGGACAACAAGCTGTGAATACGGGAAGAGACAGAAAATCATTGAGAACCTTGCCTTTATGAATCTTTGATGAGAAAGAGTGGGGGTTTGCAAGGGCTTTGCCTCTGGTTAAATCAGAGCATAGTGTGTGTGGTGTGTGTATGACTGCCAACAGAGGTTGAGATAAACAGGGCCTGGACTAGGCCCAGACAACTACAAACCCCACAGTCAGGAACATTTGTCCCTGCAATTAGTCCCTGTCCTCCCCATTCATGTTGCAGGTAAGTGGTATTGATAAGTAGAAAAAAAAAAGGCTGCAGCTATGAGTACCTAAGAGCATCATATAAAGTGGAAGGTTAAAACTGACCTGGAGTTCTTTGTGTGCAAGTCAAAAGCATCCTCCTTATTTCAATATGTAGCGTTTTCACAGCTTTACCACAGATTAATTTAACAATCAATCTCTATGCAGGTGGTTGGCACAATAACAAACACTTTTTTTACAAAAGGGTCAAGCAGGGATGCATGATTTTAACAGTGTGTTTATTTATCATAATATTACATATTTTAAGTAGTGTTAGTATCTGTGACTGTGCTAATTCTTTCTTTTTATTATGTGCCATGTTTGCTGTTTGTTTTACTATCTATACTGTTGCCACACTATTTTTTTTCTGCTTTTTAGGACATGTACTAGAACTTTGGATACTTTGGGTTGTCATTTATAAAATGCTTCTAATTGGGATTCAAACCATTATGAATCACTGCTCTAAGAGTTTGGGTGCTTCTTCATGAATTTGTTTGAATTAGACATATATCAGTAAAAATTGAACCAAAGGTCAGTGAAATGTTTTATGATTCTAGTGGTCACATTGTTATTTTATTATTTTCATTTTGTTCAAACTACAGTATTGGACTTGTTACATTTGACAGCTTTTGTTATGTCTTGACAAACTGCTGCAACACATCGGAGTGAGAAGCCAGTAAAATTCTAACTATGCCACTGCACCAGAAAAGATCTTGCAGTCTAAAAAATTACCATTCAAAATTATTGATATCCTTCATGATGCCTGTTCTATTCAGTCAAATTTTGCATGCAACCCTCAGCTACTGACATTGCTGGTAACAGACTCCATTTCTCATCTAACAGAGAACCAGTTTACTACACGCTAACAGGTCTGGCTCTCTGCCATGATAAATGACATGCAACTATGTACAAGAAGAAAAACAAACAATATGACAAGCTGGTATTTTGCTGTCCTACACTGCAGTTTTCTGATTAACAATGATAAAGCATGTTGCAATGTCTTGTAAGGACATACTGGTTTACGATGCGTGGGAAGTTGTGTTACACCCACACCCTTGTGGTGTTCCTTTTCTTCGCTGTTCTTTGTTTTACCTTCACACCTGTTCTGACTTCGGACACATGAAAAGCTGATGATGACTCAGAGGAGGTTGTTTTAATTAAAAATACAAGACATGCTACAACAGCCATCCCTCACATCTCAAACTGCTTTTTAATTGATGTCAAGCAGGTGCCAATTTTTTTTTCCCCAACATGAGTTAGGTTATGTTACGAAACAAGCAGAGCGGCATAGTAGCTTTATCTCATCTGCCACCTGTGACAGCTCAGAATTCAGAGTCCTCTAGGAAGCTCGGCTCATGTTAATGTGTCACCGATGAAGCCTTTTGAAGACTTGATTCATCCATCTGTCAGTGAGCACTGAGGTGCTGCAGACTGACTTCCGATCACATAAGAACTTGGCAATGAGATGAACTGTCTTAGGCTGATCAAGAGTTGCCTTGGCTCCCATCTAAATCTGTCAGGTTCAAACCTTACACTTTGCTGCACGTGTTGATCACATATACCAAAGTACAGGCACAATTTCAAGCTACGGTTTGGACTAATCTACTTTAGGCTTGAATTAACACAGAATTTGTACTTTCTGGGATCCTGAGATGAAGGCAGATTGATTGACAACTAAAGTGCCTTTTCTCACAGCTTGTAGAACTGCCACAGATTTGAACTCATGGCTTCCTACAGCTTCAGGAGAAGACAATAGAGAAGAATGCCAGTTTTGGGTTGGGTCGTTTATGGGGCGAGAATGAGTCTCACAGTGCCCCCTGATGGTTCATACCTGCTTTATGCCATGGATGAGTAGTGTCGGTAAAAAAAAAAAAAATATTCTAAGGGAACGTCAACTGACATCAAATGGAACCAGTGTCCAGGATTTGTTTGCAGCCAAAGGGAGGTGAAAAGAGCAGTACTTAGCAGAGCAGCTAACCTGTGGTCTTATCTAGTGAACAAATCAATAGCAGTGTCTGAGAGCAAAGCAGAGTGTGCTGTGAGGGAGCTAGAGGGGCTACCCCTGGCCTGCTGCCCCCAAGGTCCCTCCAGGGGGGTACCTGCCTGTCTCTTCACCCTCCATCTCTTCTGCATCAGTGCTCACATCCTGTGACTACTTGATCACACACAAAGACATACACACAACAATGTATACTCTGAAACAGGCATCCAGTGACATATTATTGCACTATCTATGTTATGAAGAGCAGCAGGGAATCCACAATCCATGCATAAGAGCATATAGAAGCACATTCAAACATGTGCACACATGAGATTCAAGTGCACACGCTGTTTGTCCCCTGATAACCTATAGTACATGGACCCTAACATGGACGACCTACAAATGGCTTCCCATTGCAGTGGTCTTTCACACAAGGGGGCATAAGAAGCTGTTCCTAATGCACAACAGAACGCCTCCTCCCACCTGACCAAAAACCCTGGAGAACAGCCTTGCAGTACTCCTTCAAACTGCAAGAATAGAATTCTCTAAAAACAGAGTCCTTTCTCATCATTCCTCCTCCAGTTGCTGCTGCCTACTTACTTTCAATCAAAGTTAACATCACAGAACATGAAGTGGAGGGATGGGAGGAGGCAAAACACAAGCCTGCTGCACAATGCACTTGTCTGGCAGCTGCTTGGTCTGACATTTGAGGCCATAGGGACCTTGTTGAAAGAGCAGATGCTCACTGATGTACAGGCACAGGAACATGGCAACTACACAAGTGGCTGAAGCTGAAAAAAACTCTGCACAAACATATGATAGAAAAGTACAAGGGGGAAAGCTGAAGATGGCAGACTCACACAGAGATGTGTATAACAAGAGTGTAAAAACAAGACAGCAAATACACAAGTGGACAGTGGCAGGCATACATCATATACAAGAAGTAAACAGTGAATAAAATATCTATATCAATATCTATATGTATATCTATATCTTTATATGTACCTACACATATACATATACATATATACATACATACAGTACATAGTAAAAATGTTAGGTTAAATTACTGAATCCCTAGATCATAACTGGCATTGGTATAGGCAGTAAGGCATTTGCGTCTCAATAACAAGGTCAACAGTTCAACTAACGACTTGGATCTGTCTAAACAGCAACTGTCATTTCATTAATTTATTTTGTTTTTAATTTTTGGCCCACCCTCATCAAAAATTAAGCTGATATTCCCAACTGATCTACATGTTATGTGTTACATATACTGTGTTTGGTAACAATAACTGATTCAAATTTATTGGAAAGGACAGAATTCAGGGTTTTTGCCTGGAAGAAAGGCAAGGAAAAATTAGTTCATCAGGAGTTAGAAGAAAAAGAAACAGTAAATAAGGAGTGAGAAACAAAAGAAAGAAAGAAACACAACATACAGAATACAAAGTAAGAGAGGTACAGAACAGGCAACATCATGGTGCATCTCCGGCACAGATAAATTAGTTTCCGCAGAGGACCGCAGGCAGCATTATGGAAATGGGTGGCTGGCAGCTTCTTTGGCTGACTGTAAACAGGATCTTGATAAGGCATATAGCCTCTGGTTAGGCCCTTGGAGTCTGGCATCATCATGGTGCCGTGTTGAGCTGCAATACTCCCACGGTCCTCCTCCTTCTATCTATCTGGTTCCTTTACCAATCTGCCCAAACTCCAATCGTGAGTAATTTATGAAGTGGGGTGGGGGCGGTTGCGGAAGCGATACACACGCATCCTGACACCAAATACATGACATGTTCCACATGTCTTCCCACAAAACTACAAAGAGCTCTTTTGTCTCTACAAAGAAAAGAAACATTAAGAAGTAATTCAGAGTGCTTGCATCACTTTGTGAACTGCTGTGAACCAAGTAGTTAACAGCAACCCAGGTTTAAAGGCTAAGCTAGAGTTAAAGTATCCCTCTGTGCTAATGACTAGCTTAAGTCCTAATTAAGCAGTTCATTCAAGGAATATGACATTATCTGGCAGAACTGTTCTGTGTCCTGGTTATCTGGCAGCAGTCTCCTCTGGTTATGGCAGGACACAACTGTGATACACTGCCAAGTGATTGGAAGAAATACAGGCCAAATGACAAGACAGGAGCAAAGAGACTTTAGCCATAAAAGAGATCACAGTCAGACTGATTCTTTTTGGGGGTTTTTGTTTTTTTTTAATTAGTATGTCACATGTATTTTTTTAATTACTTCAATAGTGCTCAAAATTGACATCCAACAAAAAAGTTTGCAGAAGTTACCATCAAAGCGTCCTCACTGTGAGTGACAGCCGTAGATGTGCAAGAGAGGCTCTATTTTTCTTTTTACGGTAGCTGGCATAGGTCTTTCTCCTTCCTCTTCCTAACAGCTGTAACTGGCACAATTAGGCCTGCATTGTCTTTTCCATTCTGCAAAACAAAGTGTAGTGGTGCCATGCATGGTCTGACACAAAAGCAAACAACTTCATCTTGTGTCTGAAATGTGTGTCACCCTGATTGTGCAGAGCTGTCCATCGACACAGTCATGTTGGGTTGAAGGAGCATATCCTAATTAATGAGGGAGAGAGTCAGAGAGAGAGAGAGAGAGAGAGTAAAATGAAGAGAAACTCACTTCCACTGTTCTCCTTCAAACAAACACTTCCTATGGGACCCCATTGTTTGGACTGAGGCATCATGGGTAGCCTTATTTACAGATTTTAATTGCTCTGGTGATCTGTGGGTAAAACACCCTGTTGTAATCACCCCACAATAGAATTGTTACTCCTTCTGACAACTGTAATAAAATGCTCTACAGCGTCCAGGGGAAAACAAGGAGAAAGGAAACAGAGAAGGGCAGTGAAAAAGAGACACAGATGGGAGAAAAAAAAAGAAAAGAAAACTGGAAATATAGTGAAAAAATAAATTAGGAGAAAATATTTTGGATGCAAATTTTCTTAGCGAGAGGAACTAATCCGAGCAGGCGGGAAGCAGGGATGAGGATGGGACTGTTGTCCAAGGAAATGATTGCTCTCACACCTCAAAGTGACAACCATGAGAAGCTCACCATTCCTGGACTTTCGAAGCGGAACCACAGAGGAGACATCCGCGGCAACCATCACACAACACACACACACACACACACACACACACACACCTATACACCGACAGATTTGGAATGAGGAGGTAGGTCACCTACAGAAAGAGATTAGTGTCACCAGGCAGAGGTACGAACATGGGACCGTCAATGGCAGCTGTCTCTGATCTGGGAGGAGCTGGCACAGCTAGCTCATGTACTCTCTCATGTACTCTCATACTTTATTGCAAGAGCCGGTAAACCACAACCTATGCTGGAGTTTAGACCGGAGGATTTCCCAAATTTGAAATTAAACAAAATGTGCAGGGATGAAATCAGCCCATCTCATTACATGAGGCACCACAAGTCAACAAAATAAACACATGTATAATCTAATGCAATACGATATTAACAGCTCTGAAATAAACAGTAGTTTACTTGAAATATTCTACTGTCCTACTGTACTGTTGTTGCAGTTTGTGCTCTCTCAACTGCAGTCCTACCATTACTATAGTTATACATTCTTCATAAAATACACTGAAGGTTTATATTCAGTTAGATACTGAAATATCATACGCACTTACAATGTAACATAGAATCCATTACATCAGAAACTGGATCTTCAGTATCTGTTAGACAGTGTAATCTGCAAACATACCATCAAAAACTATAAACCTTTTTTAAAGCTTTAAGACTGTAGTATTTATTACTATATATATATATATATATATATATATATATATATATATTTTAGAATTTCAATAAAACAAATAAATAAAATTAAATGTCCCGTAGTAAATCTGTCTCTGATACCAATAGTATTGATCTTAAGCTGCATAGAAGAGTGGTTCAAATGATTATATATCATTCTGTATAGCCCATAAAAATATCATGACACTCTATTGTGTTCATTTTTGCTCAAAAGAAGAGTAGCAGCTCCTCTACTCTGTGAAAAAGCCTGTTTTACTTAAGTGAGTCAAAGCCTATCCTATTATTATGCCTGCTGATAAAGGTAATACAAACACCCAGTGCATCAAAGGTCCATGAAATATTAAACAGCCAATCAGCTGGCAATTATTCTCTTTAATCTCCTGGAGGCAGCCAATAGCGATGTGCCTCTGGTGATGATGGCCTGGAAGGGATTCTTGACTTCAGTTCTGCACATTTCTCAATCCTAACACTTTGCATTATGCTCAGCTCATGATAAAATAAAGTACAAGAAAACTTTTTAGCCATTTCACTTTTTGTTATTTGCTTCAAGACACTATCTTGTGTATTGATACTATTAAAGCCAGGTAAATCGATTTCCATTTGTTTCACCTCGACTATAGATCACTTAAAGACATTTCAAATGGTCACGAGGACAGTGTGTTTACATCATGCTCCAAAGGAACTGATCAATTGCTCATTTAAAGCTACAAGATGTGGTACCATGGTGTTTAGTGAAGGTAATGCTTATTGTATCGTCATCAGAGCTTAAGACTGCTGAGTATGTGACACTGACATCCAAGTATCAATGCCCCTTTAAATTTCGAAACAAATTATTGATGTATCACAACAGATGCAGATCCATAGGTACAAAAATCACTTAATACAGCATTCCATGTTGCAAATGCAACATGAAAATAGAAAAATAATGATCAGCCCCATGCTGTCAAAAATGATTCTGTTAGTTCTCAGGTGCTGTGTTTGCAAAACCAAAATTCTACTGTCTGTACTTCTTCAGCATGTTATCACAAATTCCTCGAAATCCTCTGCGTCAAGTTGCACTGGCGGTGATCTAAAAAAGTCAATGACCAGCACTGGGGGAACTGTGGACCATTGGTCTACTTGATGTGGTGTGTCCGTTACTGTGGCTATTTCCAGCACTCCTGTCACTTGTGTCCTCACAAACACCGACTCCTTCCCCATTCCAATCAATAGGTTTGTGGAGACGCTCACTGCCACCGATTCTCCCCTGATCTTAATTAGAGAAACACATCAGATACAAATGACGCCTCAAATCAATCGACAAGTAGAGAGTGAGGGAACTGGGGGAATATAAGGAGACAACCTTTTAGTTCCTCTGCAAGAATTTAAAAATCAAAATCCTAAATTTGAACTAAACAGCTATTAGATCTCATACGAAATGTAAGCTGCCCCGTGCCAGAGTTTTCACTGGATTGCAAATTAGTCAGAAACTTGCACAACATAATTACCAAACAGAGTTTCTAAATGCACTGATGAAATATAGATGGGGAGAGATTCTATTCAGTTCCTCTCTAACTCCTCCACCCAATGCTCTTTCCTTTCCTCTTCATCTCCATTTTCCACTCCATCTCTTCCCTACTCTGTGATAGCAAATGGATGCATGGTGGCGTAAAGGCAGAAACAGGCTGACAGACTCCTTAGCTGCATGGCTGGCTGTATAACTGGTGACATTAGTGAACACCTACACCCAAGGAGCCCATCAAAGACAAGGATATGTAGTGTGGCGTCTGGGAAAACACACACCGCCACAAACAAATACAGCTGTGTGCCAAATGTTAGTACACACATGGTACACACACATTTTACTGGTATGTGTGCATATCACACAGTGATATGCTGAAGACACACACATACACACACAAATAGCACTAAGGGAGTCAATAGTGGTGATTTTCCTTGTCAGCTCCTCAGCAGGCACTGGTTTAAAAAGACATCAATCTGTGATGTCAGCACTTACCTAATGAACCCTCTCAGATCGATGGAAGCACTGGTCTGCTACACAGTCCACCCTCACTGCTTGGCCTGTTTTTATGTATACTCTGACTCTTTTGGGATCCATGTTGGACAAGGCCAAAACGTGTCCAGGTGTGTGTGTGTGTGTGTGTGTGTGTGTGTGTGTGTGTGTGTGTCCATGCGTGCATGACGCTGTATAAAATCTGAGAAAAAGTGGGCTGATAAACCATTTATTCCGTGTGTATGTGCATTTGCCATGGTAAATTTGATGGCACTAATATACCTGATTAATGATGCTTGTATATGTGTTTGTTCGCAAATGCAGCAGACCTACTTGCGTACTTACTGCACTTTCACTCTTTGCATTTCGGTCATCCTTGTCCTATTATTTGCTGAGGCATGTGTGTGATTGGGTGTGAATATAGATGCTGTGAGTCCAAGCACTTTTTTGTGTTTACGCAGCAAACGTATGGTAAGCACTACAATCATGCTTTTTAAGTGTTGTCTCTCTGTATGTGCTGAGCTGAAATGAATGTCTAAATATGTTTGATATATGTGAAGCCCAAAACTGATAAAATTAATAGATTGCTTTGGTTGATTGCATACATGTGCAGTACCTGTCTTGATATGTTCAGCAAACACATGTCAGATACAGATCAGCGCCTGACCACCTCTGTAGCTATAAACCTGTACTGATGTCCCTTCTTTTCTCCCAAAATGCATCAGTTTATAAGCTGAATAGTGATGGCAATGGCTATGGAGGTGGCAGCAGCTTGAGATGCTGTACAATTAGATTAGTTCCATTTCCTTTGATCGCCCTCACCCCGTCCCATCTTGCATGTGACACTTCAAATGCAGGAGCCTTCCTGTGCCACTTAATTGACCAGAATAAACATATTATATTGTGATAAGTGTTGCGATTGTAACAAATTGTACGGCGTGACTGACACAAATCATGGCATTAGCCTTGCCTCTCTTATCGGCGGCCTCCTCGTGCTTTTTCAATAAACAATCTAGTAGACGGAAAGAAGAGAGAAAGGCAGAGCAAGGGAGAGAGCAAAGGAGAGAGGGAGGGATTGATGGTGAGTGAGGCAAATGGAAGCGCTGTGGCCATGATCTAACGTTTACCCACTTAACCATTCAAAAAGTCATCTTCTTCCATCAGCGCCTCACTCGGTGCTGCATGGGAAACATTATCTTTCCATAGGAGCTATCATTCACAGATGGCTTCCCCGTTCTCAGCAGCCTGCCACCATGCATTTCCAATACTGGATAATGTTTGTGTGTGTCTACTTCAGTGTATGGACTAGACGCCTACTGGTATGAGCTTGTGAATGGCGTAGTACATTTTGCGGAGAAGAAAAACAAAGAGAAAAAAGGATATGCAGGTAATTTTTTTGTATATTCAAATTATTGTGTGCAACTATGAGCATAGAGGTTCGAAGGTAGAGAGGAAAGAGGTGAACTGAGGGAGGCATGAAGGGGGAGGATGTGGGAAAGGCTGACGTGTTAATCAGTGAATCAGCGTCCATCCGCTAATGTGTGCCAGTGTAAATAAGGCCCTCATCTCCTTCCGTCACATACGCTGGCTTTCCAGACCATTAGGCCCGAGTTGGCTGGCTGAGGCAGCCCGCCACTCACTGGAGACTCATTTACGTGTCTATAGGCATCTGTGGCTGGTGATAGGGAACCCACGTGAAATTAATGGGACTATGGGTGCTGCCAGCCAGCCATCCAGCTCTCCTGCACCCATACGCACATGCACAGACATGGACCCACACACATGCAGTGGTTTTTATGCATGCTGGGTAAACTAACCTTTGCAGTAAAGATTTAGCAGCTTTATTAGTTTAGGAAATGGCTGTAATTAAGGATAATTCATAATGGCTGCTTCTCTCTTCTCCCCGGTATTAAAAGGGGGTCGGTCTAATTTAGCTTGCTCGCATTGTATACCAGGGCAGTAAACTGGGTGGAGTAAAGAAATACATAGACACGGACAGCAGAATACAAGGGCACAGAAATCTCTGCAAGGCTCCAATATACTACATGTGGTCTTCAAAAATTAACATTAACACAGTAAAATATCCAAAACTCACATCATTCATGAGAACATAAAAAAATTGTATAGTTTCTGTATGATGGTTATCTGTGGGGTTATGGACCTTTTCATAAGCAATGTAAAATATTTTACAAATAGAAAAAAAATAGTGAATCACTTGATATTTCCTATTTAATTAACAGCAGCAACAGAGAGCAGATCATTTGTAATAACAGATGGGATGACACAAACTTTAATATCTCTAAATCTTGACAAGATAGGGCTCTCTGAACCAAAATGGATCTCAGTGCCCAGAAAGAGAAACATGGCACATCTCAGCCCCAGAGAAGAGATGTGCATCTGAGCTGAGCTCACCTCCTTTCCTCCTCCCCCACAGGAGGTGAGGTACGAAACCAGAGGACAGGATCAATAAGTCCACAGATCCTGCCAGCTCCTCTCCATCATTACCACTGATGAATAATAGAGGACAGTCCCAACCTCCGGAAGATTCTTGTGGTTTCTGAATGTGCAAACAGAAAGAAACTCACATAAAAACAGATATGGAAAGAGGATAAGCTAATGGAAAAATATAAATCAGTCTGAGTTCAATCTCAGTTGTCAAAACAACTGCTAAACAGCCTAATCCAACAGGACAGATGTAAGATGCTAGAGCATTTTGTTCAATGTGCCCAACTCTCACAGACCACAAAGAAAGAAAGTAGTCTCCATACCCTCTCAAAATAAGGCAATATCTGAGAAACTGAAAAGAAAAGAACAATTGGCCAAGTTCTTTAAGGCAGAACACCACACTCTGATCACTCCTCTCTTTGGGCATAAAATCATATCCTACAGCACACTTTTCACCTTTTGCCGTTTTAGTGCAGGAAGAAGGAGCACTGAGACACTAACCATCAGCTTTAAAGTAAAAAAGGTAGCTGCTTAAAGCCAAATCAATTATGAAGTAGTAACCTGTCCAAAATGTGATTTCCACACTGTCCGCCGCATCTTTCACACATTATCGATTACCTGAGCTTGTAACATTTTCTGTTAATTCTGTTCACCCACACAAAATCTATATGTGTGCATTTCAAAGCGGGCATCTGAGCCGAGCAGAGGCTGCCTCAGCTCTGCAGGCCAGACAATCACTGTCAATCTACCTAATGACCAAGTGTCTGCTGATGCATGCTAGTGAAGTGGGGAGAGTCTCTGGGTGCAACATGAAGCAGAATGTAGAGCATCCCCTCTTCTCAAAGTGTTGAAAGGGTATGTAAACCCTCCTGCTGGAGCTTCCCCAATGCTTCTCACTTTCCTCTGTAACTTTAGTTCGATCAAAGAGAATAGGGCCCTTAAATAGAAGTAGTACAGATCAACTAGGGTTTGGGAAAGTCACATAAGGATGCAAAGGGAAAGTTGAATACTAGAGTATTCTGTCAGAGTGCAATTCCTTGGCCAAGGAGTGTGTGTTTTAACAATGAATGGTGCAAGAAAATCCTCCCTGAAGGTTGTGGTTAGTGAGGTAAGAGCAAAGGATGAGCAGAGTGCAGAAAGTTGCAGGACACCACAGCCTGATGTTCCTACTGTTAAACCCTGCCCCTCTTCATTTCTGCGAGCACTATCACACTCTGTCCGGTACATCAGCCTGAGGATGTAGGTGATTGAATCAGACCTGCTGGTTTGCTGGCCATTTCAGCAGCAAAATAAATGACAAGGCAAGTGCTGGTGAAAAGGGAAAAGGGCAGCCCAAAGGTGTGACCCCACTGATGAGATGAGAGACAGTCCAGACCTGCCAGACGCAGTATTAGAATGTGAGACAGAGATGGGAGATGGAGAGAAAGGACGAGATAGTGGGAGCCTGGTGTCACTTTATCAAATTCTTCCCTGGCACATGGTAACAGAGGTCAGGGGAAGAAAAGCATGGGGGCAGAGTGTAAAGCTGAGTGAAAACACAGTGCTGCTCTAATACCTTTCATAAAGAGAAAAGCCTCCTCATCCGCCAGCCATGATTAAATATAACCTGAGTGCTGAAAAACTAACCCCCACTACCCTGCCCAGGCCTAAGTTTGTGCGTGTATTTGTGTGTTCATGTGTACACTTGTGGGGTGAGGAGGGTAAAAGCAATTTGTGGAGAACTTGTTGGGTGAGTGGAGTGTATGTTTTTGTGGCACTGTGGGGGAAGTGGAGGGAGGAGAAGATGCTTGATGTGCACCTCCTGGCCTGTAGCTCCCTGACACCAGCTAAGCAATGGAGAATGTGTGAGATTTCTCGTCCACTGAAATTAATGCTGTCATCAGCAGCTGGAGTTAAAATGAGATGATGTAGCTTTAGCTAGACAGTGGTCACTGTGGCCACATGTAGCAATTACAGGATAATGGCATCCAAGATTCTCTCGAATCAACTGCTCTAAAGTCAGTACTGTGTTACATTGGGCCCTTTCACAATTTTTTCCATCCAAGCTGTGATTTGTAACATGAGATTGTTTTCTCTCCTGTTGATCTTGAAACATTTTGTTATTTGATATACACTCTACACTCTACCCAACACCAATGAATGATCACGGGAGGGACTTTCACACACTTATTTTTAAATACCGAGTAAGAATCACTTGTGAAATGTAACTGTATCTGTTTTCTGTAGAAACCTCACAAACCACTTTCACAAAAGGGCTGCTGAGTAGGACTGAACCATGACTGAAATGTTCAACTTTGCTTTAACATTGTGTAAAAGTTGCACAAGTAAAGACAAATCAAAACCCCAATTCACTTGCTGTGAATTCAGAGAGTTGTTTGTGCTATTATCACAGGGGAGAAATGGGACATCACACTGACTTTAGGTGGGTGTTACTGTTAAAGACGGTTTAACATCTAACCCAACTGTGTTGGCCATTAGGTTTCGTTGGCTCACATGCACCTCCATCAGATAATGTCTAGAAAAGTTCAGGGCTGCAGTGCGTGTGTGGAAATGGCAAAAAAGGTAGCAAAAAGGGGCATCTAGCCAATTAATGTTAGCTAGCATTAGTTACCATGAGCTACTACTCATACCAGACCAAGTAAGGCTCTACCACCAAGGGTGTTAAGACTGTTATTTTCACATGGATGGACTTGGAACATTGGAAAAAGGAATATTATATGATTTCTTCTGTGAAAAGGTTATATACTTTGGGTATACATACATAACTGTCCATTAGACTCAACGCAAAGTGGACAAGTGGCCCATGTAGAGCCGGTCAGTTTAGTAAACTGTCCAAAGAATTCAAATATAACACATTCGTCACTGAAAAGGGAATGTGTACATCCATCAAGTTTTGACTACCCCCTGACAGCTGCCCCCAGCACTTAAATATATTTTTGTCTGAGACAGATCGATGAATCATTAGGAGTTCTTTCCTGCGTCAAAAGAAGAGCTTAGAAATCCAAAAGAAAAGGATGACAACACCATTAGCACTCAGATATGATGAGCCAATATATACTATAACCTTATTTTATATATGCCTACTGTATGTGGTCTTTGGCGATAGAGAAAAATTGGGCCATCAGTGTCACTCAGAGTCCCAGTGTGGAGCCTTGTTTTCTTGATCTAATAGAAGGTAATGATCCAGAGAGCAGGGCTAGGCTTCCTTTACCACAGAGCAGGCCTCCGGGGGCTACTCCACCCCTGACAGTGGCAGTGGTCGTGGCAGTGCAATAAGAATAAACACATGCAGGCGGGGAGTCTATTTGGCTGAGAGTGATGGCTAGCTTGTTGCTTATCCCAACCCAATAAATCTCCATACAGGGCCACGAGATGAGCACCGCTTATCTCATCAGCCTCGCGACTGATGCCTCTGACTGAGTGCCGCCGCTCACACCCCTGATTTATCATGAACAGGGGAGGGTATAAGTTCTTCACCGCAGTAAAGCTAAAATAGAGGGAAGGAGGGTGGAAGAGGATAGAGTGGGAGGGTGGGAGAAAATGAAATAAAAAGGGGGAGAAAAAAGACATATTGAAAAGCAGAGGGCACAGGCAAATAATGCAGAAATATAGAGAGCAAACAGAAAGGTTTTCAAGGGAAAACATGGAGGCTTTGGCGTGAGGCAACGCAATAAACTAAAAATAAAAACTCTCAAACCTGAAGAGGAGGAGAGGGAAGCGTTGGGGTAAATGTCACCATCTCCATGTCAGGGAGTGGTGGTGAGGGGAATTGCACTTGACATCTGGATTCTTAGGGATTCAGCATATTTTTCAAGGCAGGGAAAAGTACAGAGAGAGACACTAGGCTGTTATATTTGAAGGGAACCAAATGCACTCTGTCTCTTAGCAAAACATGCCCTTTTCTTGACTGACACTGGTAAAACATCTTTTGCTGTGCTCTCAAGGGCTGCTCATTATAAAAAAAGACTTGTATAAAATTAACCTGGTTGTTACATGTACATGTGAAACCTATGCATACATTAAATCTATTATCAATTAAAGTTTAGTGTGGGGGATTTTAGATGATAGATGGCTTTTAAGAATATCTCTTCCCACAGACACTAGAATTGTAGCCTTACCAGTATCCTCCCCCAACCTCCACAAACATGAGCTTTTGCATGACAAAACATCAGCACCTGAAGTGACTCTCTACCCCTACCTGCCCACCAGTTACCCAAAATGATGAACTGTTGGCCCAGTAACATCCACAAATTAACCCAATAAGAAGTTTTTAGCAGCATGAGAGCTGAGGTCCAGAAGATGAAGAAAGGGTTTCTATGGTTGAGTTGGCAGCGGTGGTGGGAGGTTGGTTTAGGGTGGGAGGGGCAATAAAGAAGAGCAAGAGGACCAAGAGAGCTATGTCAGTATGACTGTCAATCATGAATGATGGACAGACAGCAAAAGTCAAAGACGGCAAGCCAGAGGGGCGGCCTGCCTATTGCCTTATCTCTAATTTTGCTTTGCTCGCTCCCTCTCTCTCCATCTTGTGGCCATGTGAATTAGTGTGGTGAGAGGAGAGAATGAAGAAGGTGGGAGGGGAGGATGGGGAGTGACGGGAAACAGACGGGCATAATATTCTCATCACTCTTCACTCTGCAGTTGTTGGTGAGGAGCGTGGCCCAGGGCACTCAGCGGCCCAGTCAGCCGCCTCACAGACCCTGCAAATATTCCTAAACCTCAATTTTTCATATTTCCCTGTATGCATAAGGAGATGAAAAATCATCCGATCATTTGTATTGTCTGACTGAGGTTATACACAAATATTAGTTTATCTACCGCACCTAAGATTGCCTCCCTAAGCAAGACGGATTGGTCTTTTGGAGAGGGCAATATTCCCCAGGAACATATTCAGTCCATCTTTTATGTGCTGCAATTCACAGAGCAGCAGGTATGAGTTCCATCTCTAGACAGGCTCGATAAAGCTAAACACCCAATAGAGACACTGCTTATTACACACAATACACTTTAATTGCCAGACAATTTTCAGCTGGGTGAAATTTATAGTTTTCAAAACTGATCTCATGCAAAAAGGCTTGACACCTAATATTCATATTCTCTGCACATTTACTGAACACTTAGCTAAAATGAATATTAAAGCAAGCAAGTAAAGGAATCAATTTGAGTTGAGAGGATGGGGAAAAGAGAAAAAAAATAAATAAAAAACTCTTCAAATCACGGTCTCAATTGATTTCCGTTACCTCTTCTGTGAACTACCAAGTGTCTGGTCCTCTGCTCCAAGGGAGTGAGAAAGGGAGAAAGTGAGAAAAATGAGGGAAGGAGGAGGTGTGAAGAGGAGTTCTGGGTCAGAAATCACTGGGTGATTATTCACCACTCAGCCATGTGTAAAACTCATTAGACAATGCGTAATGCCTTTAATCAAATCAATGGCACAAGTAACTCCAAACTGATAGCTCCCATCAAAACTTACAAAAAGCATGGCAAATTTCTCATTTACTGATAAAAATAAGTGAAGACTGAGGAATTATCCCCAAAATGGACCTAATTGTTCTCTGTCTTTAAATCAATACTGTGGCGGGAAATAAATTTATAAAAAGATAAATAAGAAAAGTAAAATGTGAGAGCAATGGGCTAGAAAGAGGGAGTGAACAAAATTCTCCTTTAATAAAAAAAAAAATAATATATATATATATATATATATATATAACAAAGTGTAGCAAAGTGAAAAACTGTTGCCACTTTGAAGGAAAAATAAGAGAATAAACTAAATGCTGTACAGTGCAAACGTACAGTGAAGACCAGCTATTTTCACCTTCTCCTTTTCCTCCTTCTTTCCAGTGAGCTTTGCGTTAGTGACAGACTAGAAAGCGGTTGGGCAGGGGTGCTGTGGGTAATTAGGCGGGTGGAGGTACAGATGTTGAGCTGTGGAGGACCCTTACCGGGACACTGAGAAGCACTGGAGCACAAATAACCCTGCATCTGCCTCTCCCTGCCAGCTCTAAGTACCTTTCTTTGTTATGGTATGGGTCTTCATTTTTTACTGTTGACAGGCAGTGTTATTTTAGTTATTTGGTGGCATCTGGTTAGGTTGGGCGT
>VUQS01016998.1:34202-64311 GCA_015108495.1 Heterochromis multidens | reverse complement strand
AAAAAAAGGGAGTATAAAAAAAAAAAAACCCTGCTAACACACACATACACAGGACGCACTTTAATTAATTGCGGGGAGATTACATGGTCTTCCAACCGTGTAGTTTGTCATCAGAGCCCATTACACACTTCTATTAGATGTTTCTTCACAGTGTCAAGTGTAATTTGAAGGAGAGTCTTGGTGGAGGATCTTTAAGTACAGTGAGTGGCCTAATCAGGGTGACTTAGGTTCATTTCAACTGAGGCAAAAATAAATTCTGCCACACCTCAATTAGCAGAAAGCAATGTGTAAACAAATTAGTCTTATTGGAGCGATGCCTATTTCATGGTGTGTCACTCACTCATGCTAGTGACATGGGGCTGTGGTTGTTTCTAGGCCTCGTGCTGGTCTGCCTCTGTGGCCCTAGTGCCATTGCTCTTCATTTCAGTGGGAGAAGCTTTATTTTCATTGCCAAGCAATGAAGTGTCTTTGTATGACTGCAGAGCACACCACAATCAATCTTACACCAGTGGAGTTAACAGGACAGAAACCAATGCAGCCGTTACTCGGCACAGAACATTACCAGTGTATGGACTCATTATTCATCAGAGGCTCCATTAGACACTGCTCACTATGCCGCCACACTGGATATGAGACAGACAGACAGCAAGTCAATGCTGCGTCACGCACAACACTGGCCACAGTGAAACAACACAAGATGCTATTGTATACACTGCAGCTGCACTTAAAAAAACCCTCAAAATTCAGATATTTGTTTCTTGGTTAAATTGAGAGTCTGTGCAATCCTAAACAAATTCAAAGCACACTTTTAAGAGACACATAGTTAAGTTTAATGGCGTAATCGATGCACTAGCTATTATGTTTTTCAGTCATTTAATGTGGTTTCTGGTTTTTCCAAAATCCCTCCAAATACTGTCACCATTTTGCAAGCACATTCCTGTATCCCAGGCCATGTACCCACATTAAAATATGTGTGACAGACTGTGTGCCTTCCTGGACCGCCACCACAGTTGGTAAAGTAACTAATGACACAGCAGTTAATGGTCAACATTAGGGAAGAAGAAATAATAGACTATAATCCATACATCAGCCTCATAACCCCGGCTCTAATTGGCCACACATACTGTGTAAACTGGGAGAAATGCATTTTACTTCAGTTGCAGCATCACATTCAAGATTTTACAACATCAGACAGCCGTTAAAAGTGGTGAGGAGCCAGACAGGGAGTGCTTGCTGCTGAGCAGTACCAAGGAGGCAGCGCACAAGCCTGTCTGCTTTTTCCTCTTCCTTGCTGTCACTGCTGTAGCCATGTAACCATCCCCTGCCATCACTGCCAGTGGGGCCCGGGACAGCTGCTCACCAGAACAAACCCAACACACACACAGCCCAACTACAACTGCAGCCAGGCACTGGGACCCCAGGTAATTGGGCCTTCTCACTCTAGCAGCCAACAACAAGCAATGGCACATTCCTGTCTTGCCACAATGGCAGCTAAAAAATGGCATAATAAAAGACAGCACAAACAAACATCCCAGAGGACCTCAGCTGCAACATTCAGATGGTTTCATACATGCAGGCGATAAACAGCAGCCCGAGAAAAGACGACTAGAACGTGGTCAGGAAAACAGGAAGTACTTTTGCAAACAGGAAGTGACACTGGCCCTCTAATCTAGATCTTCTAGCTCAATCGTGTTTGGGAAAAGTAAAAAGAAAGGATAATGAGAACAACAAAGACATAGGTATGGATGTTTACAAGTGTCTGCCTTCAATTTTAGAGGGAACTGAAATGGAAATTGAGGACAAACAATCAATGCCTCATTATAATCTCACAACATGTCTGCAGACTTGTTTTTATATCCCTGTCAGTTTATTGTGGGAGACTAATTTTGGCTTGTGTTTGTTATGCTACAGCTATTACGAGCTGATGTGTCCTCATTCTTAATTTCTGTCCCAGTTACTTTTCTTTTTTTTTTCTTGCGTTCTTGTTTATCTTCTGCTCAAATGTTTCCCATTGTACTTTGAGTCTACTTTGCATCTGCAGCCGGATCCATGTGAATCAGTGAAATAGTTAAGTGAATGGCATGCCACTATCATGCTTTATCTGGAGCATTATCTTTTTTATTCTCGTTTTCTTCCCAAAGCAGGGGGAGTGTTGATGTCTGCTAACTCAACTCCTACCCTCAGTCAAACCTGCAATTACTGCCATGTCTATCTCTACCTTAAACATTGCTTAACAAGAAAAATATGCCAATACGCCGCAAACGCTTTCATTTGGACTTCCAAATTAAACAAGCTGCTTGCAGCCGTGTTGTAAATCACCCCGAGGAATTTGCAACTGGGTGCATACAAAAAAGAGCACATCACTTACACTCCCTCAATAACAGAACACTTATAATTTGCAACATTTCAAACATATTTATTATTTTTCAACATGTTCTTTTGTCCCACTGGCCTCCTCTGGCCTCAGGGTTAAGCACCTATCTAATTAGTGTGTCATGTCAGAGATTTGTCACAAAGCCATAACGTACACTGTGTATTCACAAAGGAGAGGAAGAGCCACGTCCCTAATGTGCAGAGGAATTTCACCATTTAGTGTCTGTCAGTCTCTCAGTGACATTGAACTTTAACTTTAATAATAGTTTATGTATGTGAATGTGCATTTTTATGTGCGTGCGCATTACAGTGCAGTTTTTAAAGTTTACAAATTTGTCAGCCAAGTTTTTCTAACTGTAGCAAAGTATTTTTTAAAAATCAATGCAAGAGAGGGAGTAACTGCAGATATTACAGATGGAGGAATCCCTCTTTAACTTTAAAAATACAATACTGTCTGATTATGCTTGGATAACATGTTGAGTAAATTCCCAAAGCGTACTAAGCAATAAATTCAGCTGTCGAAGGTGAATCGCCTGGCTGCTTTTTGTGCAATGCCAATCTTCTGACATGGGCTTTAGACACGTCTGATACATACGGTTCACATATAAAAACAAACAACATTGTCTGGACATTGCCCGAGCACATCATTTGGCACTCTGTGTTGGTTAATGCTGGAAATTACAGTTAGATTCCAAATTTATACTCTCCATATTTGGTGGGTTGGTTTTGGGTGAGTTCTAAAGTCATGACCACTAGTACTTGAGTGCAGGACTGGGTCCTAAATAGGGCTTAATACTTGGCTCATTGTCCCCCCCGAGGCTGCTGTCAGTATGTGACGGATCAGGCACACCTGATGGCTCTATCTCTAACAAGGATCTTTGAATCCTCATCAGAGCACTTACTGAATCATGATTAATTCCCTCCAACACTGCTGACAGACAAGGTTCTTCATCTGTCGCTGTTCACTTGCCTGGCTGGGCCTCGAGCAAAAACAGACAGGCGGAGATGGAGCATTACAGACAAAGAGAAAAAGAAGGTGTAACGCAGTTTAGCTGCTGGTAAAACAAACAATATTGAGAGCAGTGTACTGTAAAGGAGGAAGAACAAAGAGTCTGACTGATCTATTGGCAAACCTTTCATTTAACAAAGGGAGTACTGTGAGACCAGCAGCCGAGAGTGAAAGATGTAGTGCAAGAAAGAAGGAATGATGGAGCGGTAAAGAAGAATGACAAGAACAGCGTAGGAGGCCAAATAAAGAAAATGGCTGGCAAACAACAAAGGGATTACTGGAGAGACATGATGAGACAGGGAGATGTTTGTTATGTGGTAAGCGAGGGAGACAAAGACGATCATCTTCTGACACCTTTCCACTTTAATTGACAAAACAAGAAATTAGTGCTGGCTCTTTTTGCTCTCTTTTGACAAAGATGGGGCAGACAATAAACAATCACAGACTAAAACACACATCATGAGGAAGACGTGTTGGGGGATGTCAAAGTAGAAGACCTCTATCTCAAGCTTTATTTGCCATATGTAGTCCAGTCAATGTATGGCTATTGTAAAAAGAGTAACCTCCCCCTTGCCAAAACCTTGCAAACTGTCAGAAGCCATAAATGTAAATCCAAGAGTTCTTTATAAAGTGTTACAAAAAACAAGAAGACAGCACTGAAAATAAAACAGAGGAAGACCCATCAGGGCCTCTCATATAGCACGTCACAGTTTAATTATCAAAATCAGCCCTTACTAGTAGCATATTAGTGGTCATAAGGGATAATTGCTTACAAACTGTTTCCTGGTAGTGACGTGGCTAGTTGTGCTGGATTAGAAAAAGGAAGGATGGGAGTATCCGGTACCTTGGCAGTTAGTCTCCAAGGTTGAAATAGAGTAAAGCCAAATCAATGCTAGCTGCTCTACCCCTGTCATCACTGATATCATAAGAAAGTGCTAATTAACTTACTGCAACCTCTGGAACAGCTCTGACCAGAGGGCTAATGTAGCCTAATCGCGTGTGGGGCCCTGTGCTTACTTCCCTAGGACCTTCTCCCTTCCCAGTCAGAGTTAATCGATTGTAAACTGCAGCTGAGGTCACGGCAGCCCACAACTTCCCCTGCTGACCCTTCCACACCCCCGGGCAGGACCTTAATGGAGCCATGCTCCCCAGAAATCAATACTGAAACAGGGCATAGATCACAATATGTGCCCCCTCCTGATGAGATCTGACAACAGGGCTGAGCTTTGGATGTCTAAATACAAGAAGCAGTTACTAGAACTTTTATGTGTCAAATTTTCCACCCTCAAAAAAGACTTTATGAAGCACTCCAGAAAAAGGTAAATGGAACCACAGTGAACATGAAAAGCAAAAAATTAGATGACACATTTTCTCCTCTGATTTGATTTGCTTTGTTTTTGAATCTAGGAGCTTCCTCCAACTAATGTCTTGGTACGGCACATGCAGAAGAACACATGTCTGCTACAGGGCGATCTGGTCTATCGAGACTTCTAAGCTCATACGCTGAGTAGGGAACGACTTAAACGACAACAGCAGTAATAACCAATAAGGCAACCACATTAATTCCTCCTCACCTTGGGAGGACCTGTTTGAGTGGTTGTGTCCCGTTAAGATTAATTCCCGCCTAATACTAATTGGTCCTTCGGCTGGGAGGGCCCTGGGGGAACTGTTCCCTTTGGTCCACTCTCACTGGGGCTTGCCACCATTGGAGGGGTGCTGATGAGCTGGCGTTTTTATCAGCCGCAACATTCCGGCAGAGACCCCCCAGGGCTCTGCACAAGCTATAATTAAGTCTCACACAATCCATAATTGCTGTGTTTACAATTACTGTCGAAGAAGAACACAGAGACATGAAGAAGAAGACAGGAGAGAGCGCACAAGGAAAGGGAATAAAAGAGGGGGAAAAGGATGAAACTGAGAAAACAACTAGCTCTGCCCTACATAAAAAGGTGAAAAATTCATATTAAAATTTCTTTTTCAACTGCCCGATCTCACTTCACTTTGCCTTAATAAGCTCTCAGGGCTGTTTGGCAGTGGTAAAGCCCATCACTTATTTATTTTTCCCAGATAGCCCTATTAATTTTCCCCAGGCCTGGAGTGCTCCAGCAGACAGTGATGCGGACTGGATCTGCCGTCCCTTGGGTGCTCCTCGAGGAAGAGCCGTAAATGACCCAAATAAAGGGTACTTTTGAAGGCTGCGTAGAGGCGCCGGCACCATTAAAACTAAATGAAGTGTTTATTAGCCGTGCCGACAGCACTCTAAACACTGCCAGATCAAGGGCAGTTACAGTTAATGTGTCTCTCCAAAGCATTCACTGTTTGTTTAGCCTCGCCAGTGGGCCTGAAAGAACCAAAGGACAGACTTTTTCATGCTATTTTTCATGCATTTCTCTCGTCCAGTCTCCCTCATTCTCATACCTGGTCTTCCCAATCTGTTTTTCTACCTGTTATTTTTGTCCACACAAACCATGCAAACTCTCCACCACCAAGCTCTCTTTCCCATCTTTCTAGAAGAAGAAAGCCTGTATATTGTGGTTTCCTCTTAGATCTGGAACCCACACTGTGAGGTTAATATAACGGAGGTGTGACAGTAGCAAAGCGCACACACAAAGTAAAATAAAAACAGTAAGACATTGTGTATTTCGGTGGAAAGGGGGCCCAGTACACACTGTGTACTGATACTGTCTGGCTGGGCAGGAGACTCTATGATGGGGGAGCAAAATCTGCTTTTATGGCTCTGATTGCTCGGCATCCTGAAATTCCCCTTAAAAGTTTCCCTTCCCTCTAATTACATTCTATGTTTCATTTCGGCTTTTAGACAAACTGCCAAAGAAGCTTTTGGACAAGGCAAACAAAAAAAACAAAAAAATAGCCTCAACTTCACTTAGTTTTTGTTTTTTTATTTTTATTTATTTATTTATTTTTTTTACAAGGTTCAAGTCTGTAATGAAAAAAACCTGCTGAGATTCTATAAAATGGGGAATAAACTCTCCATTTATCTTATTTATATTTTCCCTCTAATAGGCAGAGTTATTACGAATATGACTTACAACAGTCATTTACATTTATAGAAATACATTTCATAGCAAACACTATACCTAAAACGCTTCTATGGCAGTTTTGATGATGCCTTGAAATCCTTTGGTGAGTGGTATTTTCTCATTAACTCATATTTAACATTTTAATGTGATATTTTTTTCCCCCAAGTTCTCATATAGTTTCCTCCACAATAATACCATGTGTGAGAGAGAATAATGACACTCATTTAGAGCTGAATTAAAAGTTCAAACAATGAAGCCTGTGAAAACTTTCATATACCTCAAAACACATTTTTTTCTACCACACAGATCTCTAATTATTTTTCATAACCTCAAGCAGTGTACAGTAATATCACAGCACCCTGTTCCAACTTGCCTGTCTATGGCTGACACCATTTAAAGCAACCTCCACCCTTTTGCCCCTTCTTCCCCTTAACATTTCACTTCTCTTCCTGAAAATAAGTTGAAGACCCAACAACAGTCTCAAATGAAGTTCTTCACCAAATTGTGGGGTTTCACATGAAGATTGATGTCGGACACAGTACAGTTCTGAAGTCAAAGGCTGCAATTACAATCCAGTGTGATTATCCTTGGCCATTAATAGCAGCAGATAGCATGTCACAATCAGGGATGTGCATAATTAATCAGTGGTTACTCTTTGCACCCCCTCCTCTCTCTCCTCTTACCCCTTTTCCTCTGGGCTATTTTCAATGTAAAACAGGGTTACAGACAATTCCCAGCAGCGCAAGTAAATGCACCGCCCAAAGCTTACAAGACAATGTGAGTCCTGCTATTGACAAAACATCACTGACTAGTAATGAACACACTGAGAGATCTAACTAATTCTCCATTCCTTCATTTATCATCTCCACACATTATCACAAACACACACCTTCACCAAGGTCAGTTAACATTAGAAAACACACTCATTTCCACTTGAGCACAGTTCGTAAGAAGACATTATTTATGTTCTTTCCTTTTGTTGATGTTAGTGAACTCTTTTTAATAAGAACAGCCTGATTTTGTAATCCAGCAATATTTTTCTCACTTTCTTCTTGGTGTCAAAATAAACCCCTTCAGGCAAGGCAAAAGACAGGGAAGAATTTCACACAAATTTGACTCCTTTTTTTTATATATATATATATATTTATATCTTCACCTGTCCTGGTCTAACACACTGTTTGTAGATCACTATCAAAGCTTTCCTCTTTCTTTATTTGACCTTCCTCCTCAGAAGAAAACCTCAGGTTGATTCCCTTCACAACAAAACAACACTGTCAAATCTAAAGCCTGCTGACTTTCAAACTTTCCCTTACCATACACAAGACTTACTGCTCACCAGTCCTCTGGAGAACCAGGCCTTCCATCAATGCCAAGCCCAAAACGAGGAGCTCCGGCTCAGTCACTGTGATTTATATAAGTTATTATAGCCCATTACAGAACAAAAACAGGACAAAAACCCACTTCACAACAGAAGCCGGGCCAAACAATGGGACCACAGTGGTGAGCGCTGGCGTACGGGTGGGTGAGGTCCAGTACATGCCTGAGCCGCCACTCACCACACATTGTCTTTAATCTAATTCTACACATGGTTTCGTTTCAATCCGAATCAAAAGCTCTCATGTTAACAAACCATAACAGATCTCCCTTAATCCACCCGGCAACAAAAGATGGATGCAAGAGACACTCCGCCTCTCCATCCCTGAAATCACACCTAATTTGCATACAAAACACTTGCTGGAGGTAAGGGCATATATTAAAGCCATTATTTTGCGTTGTTCTCAATGAAAAAACAGTTTGCATAATTGTGTTTAGCATTATGTGGGATGGAGACTCCGCTATCCAAGAGCAACTTAGCAAATCCTTCCTGTTGCTGCTGGCCATCCAACTCCTGCATTCTCTTGATAATGCAGTAGTAGACAAATAGGGACATGTCTCTCTCTCTCTCTCTCTCTCAATAACCAATTTGGAGACAGCGTTGCTTCAAAGGCTTGCATGCTGCAATATTAGTATTCATGACCTTCTTAAAAGTGTGTCCTCCATAAAATTATTATAACAGCTGAACAAAAAGTTTCCCAAAAAATATGCTACACAAATTCTTCTGGATATATATAGTATATAATCTATATGACTGACGAAGATAAAAACAACATGACTTACTGCCGCAATAATATCAGCCAGAACAAAAATGATACAATAAATGCACAAATAGCCAACAAATACAAGTCAACACACTTAGGACTGCCTAACTTGTTAAGAGAAAAAACACTTTCTTCTTACTATGTATTAATTACACCATCACAGACATTTTCCAAAAGTTCAAACAAACAAAGATAACAGAGGCATAGGACCCATTTTTTCCCTCAAACATACAGATGGGTAACAAGTTAAAGGAACAACCAACATAAAGTGTCTCAATAAGATGTTGGGCTACCATGTTCTGACTGAACAGGTTAAATGCACCTTGGTATTGATTCTACAAGTGCCCGGATAAAAGTGACTACACTAAACAACTTTGTGTTTTCAGTCTGTATATATCGGCACTGAAACTGAAATACCGGTAGGTGTGTGTGGCCAACTGATGACTCTTTAGAAAACAATGTGGGAAGGAAAGGAAGGATCCAGAGACCCAACTTTTACAATCACAGAGTGACAGCAAGCCTCAGGAATGGGTGCTCTCTCCAAACCCACAGCCAAGGGAATTAGTGAGTGCTAATGTGGCCACTTTGCTAGATCAAACGATAGAGAGATTATTCACTGGCAACAGGACTGTGTAATAAGCATCCAATGGCATGTCGGCGCAGGAGGTCTGATTTGCACAATCTTTATACTCAAGCACTAACAGTAATGATGAGAAACTGACTTGTACATCTGTTCATGACAGCCACCTCAGGCAAAATATGCAAGGGCTGAATCAGAACATAATTCATTATGTTGATATGATGCTTTTTTATCTTAACAACCCCTCCATCTCGACCTTCTACACACACACACACACACACAGACAGACAGACAGACACACACACAAGTGGTTCTTTATCCAAGTGGTATGACGTTTGTGTTGATTTCCACTATATCGCTTAGTTATGCAGTAACTCACCCAGTCTGACTTGCTGGGCCCTGTTCTGTCCCAGGTGCCTCCGGGGGTTTTACAGCACACCTGCGTGTTCAACAGGGCTTGAGCTGTCCTCAGCGGCACTTTTCAACATTGTCCCTGCCTCCTCGTGGCTTGGAGGAGCGGCACTAAGCTTGAAAAAACATAAACCCTAGCTCTCTTCAAACTCATACTTAAAGGCCTTGGTGGATGCTTTTATCATGTTGCACATTAGCTTTGCTCCATTCGTACATGTGAGTGCATTCCCTCAAAGGTGTGCTCATATCATATGTGTGCAGCCCTGTCATCTGCATAGAAGTGTGTGCGCGCACACACACACACACACACAAAGCACATACACATTAGCATGTTGACATGGGTGTGTGAGAGGCAGCTGGGTGTAAATTGCACACGGGTCTAGCGTAATGAGGACTGATGGCTTATGCCTGCTGTATATTCCAGGAGGGTGTCTTCTGACAGCTTTGGGAGCCGATAAAGTAATAACTAATAATGTGCAGATAGCGGCGCCACTGTGTGACAACTGTGCTGAGAGTGTGAGGTTGTGTGCGAGAGAGTGAGAGGGAGAAAAAGAAAGAGAAAGAGAGAGCGAGTGAGGGTGGGGGATGAGAAAGAGGGAGGGGGGCTGTGCTATGGGGGCTTCCTTTCAAGTTTCTCAAACAACCTCCGGTGATGGTTTCAAACGTAATTCACTACCTCCAATAAACATACAGGCAGAAAGAGAATACATAAACTGTTTAACAATCACTCACTTTGAAAAAAGGGAGAAGAACAGAAGAAGAAAAAAGAGAAGGTATTGGCATTGCTTTTTTTATAATCCATCAAAACTATAAACAGAAACTGAAATAAGAAGAGCTAAGATAGGTGTGTAAAAGAAGCACCGGGGACAGAGGAGACTGCTCTCTCCCCTCTCTCTTCTTGGAGAAGTGAGTGATCCTGCTCAGGTTCTTACAACATGGAGACTCGTCCATAAATCATAGTCCCCACTGCAAGGAGACTGAAGAGTGTCAGAGTGACAGAAGACTATGCATACTGCTGACTGCCTCTTCTCCTTCTTCTCCATTGTCTTTTCCACTATAGCTTTACAGGAGTCAAAGCTACAGCAGAAAAGTGACAGGGTCTTCTGAGCAAATACAGCAGAGTTCTGTGTACACTGGAGTAAGAGTTGGGGGGAGCCATAGGGTTACCAGTATTTGGTAAATTATGCAAATAACCTACTATAAGCGCCCACAAATGCAGTTACAATCAAAACAATTTGTCAGGTGTGTGGTTGGCAAAAGATAATATATAGAACACACAGAGTAGCACTATACCATTTGCACCCAACCCTGCTCTCCCAGAAAGCATCTGCACACCCAAATCTAGCAGATCACTTGCAGTTACAAGCAATCAGTAACAGGTGACCTGTATCATACATTGTGGACAGAAATACCATTCCTACTCTTAGTAGGAATCAATAGGTGAGTATATATGCAGACAGTCAGGACAAGAGACCACTATTTCTCCCTGACTGCATGAATGGAACTGCACCTGACACGTGTGAAAAATGAAAAAGCTAATTAGCATCAGACAGATAGATGTGTTCTATTTGTAGCTAAATATTCCACCTATATTTATGTCACATTTCAGGCCTTCTTTGCCAATTGGGCAAATCTCTTTTCCCATATGAGGTGATACTACATTCTAGCACCACGCTAACTGTCGGGCCAAATTTGGGCCATTGTGTTAATCTATTTATTTTCACATCTGTGCTCAACTTTGCAGCTGCACAATCAACTTCAATCACGTTTGGTTGTAAAAGAGAAGAATCATGACAGGAGGTGAAGGGAACGACAGTCAAAGAAAAAAAAAGAGAGGGGGAAAAACAGAGCAGAGGAGTGCGGTTATGTTTCAAGAGGTAAACCACAGGTTCGGTCTGGTGTAGCAGGGCTGATCCGTGTTTTCCCTCTGTGTGATTGGGTCTCTCATTAAGAGCCAGGCCCTGAAACCGGAGCCCAGCCTAATGCCTTGCCGTGTTTAGAGAAGCAAAGAAACCATTTGGCTATAATAGCAACCTTTTCAAAAACAAACCTCTGAAATGAAAGGCGGCCAGACTTGCAAAAACCAACAGCCGATTATTTTGAAAAGGCAGGGTAGACATGACCATGAAAAATCGTAAACTGCAATTGAAAATAAAACCAGGCGTGCTGCGGGAACCACCCACTCCCCTCTTGCCATCTTTCCCATTTCCCTGTATGCTTCTCCATGGTTGCTCATCTGTGAGTCTGTGTTTCACTCACCTTTAGCCTCACCATAAGATGTGTCAAAGAGTTAAGTTACACACACCAGACCTTCATTCCACTCTGATGCTGTCACAAGATAAGCTCTGCTCTCTGTCACTTATCAGTAATTTACTGCTATTTCTTTTTCCCCTTCTTTCTCTCTCTTTCACACAAAATGAGCTTGTTTCGCCCGAAGCCATTCAACTGCCGTAAAAGACAAGCACGTATCCTGAACTCTGACTCTGACACACGGTTTACTGACATCACCAAGCGTTACCTAGGAAATTTTCCATATATATGAACACAATAAAGACGAGTAGTTGAAAGCACAGACGTCTTCATGCCCTAACCTGCACCAATCACCTTAATGAGCATGACTCTCTTTATGCTGCATTTTCATGTTAATCACCAGTATGCTTATTCTAGACATTCCTGTTCCTATAAATAAGATGATAACAAAGTCAAGGGGTAACTGGGGTTGGGGTCATGGATGCTGGGTGCAGACCCAACCAAAGTTCAGAGCTTTTTGCTCGGGGGGACAGGCAATCAAAGAGAGAAGGCCACCCTGTTCAGAGCAATAGCCTGAGCCTCAGGGATCTCACAAGTGACAGCTCCCATGTCACAGCCAGTCCTGTGGAACATAGGTAATGTTCCCTCAGGGCCTGCTAACAGATAAAAATGCACTAGGACACCTGCATTTGAAGCTGTAATTTGTCTTCTCTCATGTTCAAGGTGTTTTATGAAAGCAAAAGGACAAAGTGAAAGAGGGAACAAAAAAAAGTGAGCCCACGTACATCTTCCGGAAATTCTTTCTTCCTAACATTGCAAGCTGCTTGGAGCTTACTCTCAAGCTTCAACACATATACAAAGATGTCAAGCATGCTGCCTATCAAACTGAGTGAGGACTTATATAATATCAAGAACTTCACTCTACTGTATTTTGGGTGTATAAAATTAGTTACTGAATCGTCTAGTTTGAATGACTTACAGATCCATCAACTAGTAGGCAACATAAGTAAAAGTCAAAAAGTTCACTGAATGTACTTTTCTGTTGTTGTCTAAGCAAGTGAGTGTGTGCATTTCTGTGTGTGTGTGTGTGTGTGTGTGTATGGCTGGGGGTGACTGGTGATCCTTGCCTCTTCCTGTATATCTTATGCTGGGGTATTAGTGAGGGTCCCTCCCAGAGGCAGTGACTACACAGGCTCTTCTGAGAAGGCGCTCATCAACGCCCCTGCTTTCAAAGGCAGCCTTAGCCAGTGCCATTCAAAGCAATCAGCCCAGTCAGGGTCTGCCCATCCAGCCCAAATCCCTTCATGGCTATCAGAAGAACTCTGAGCTGGGCCTGCTGGAGGCAAGTCAGGGATGGGGGTGGGATTTGCTCATAAGGGATTGTGAAAAGGCCGTGACACACGCTTATTCATGCCCCAATAACCCCTAACAAAATATATATACTGTTCATGAAATAAATAATTAAAAAGATAGGAGTTAAGAGATACCCTGCTGCAAAAGTAATGGAGCCCATCTTGAGTACTGCACACATTTATGTACACAGGCGTATATGCAAACGAGCACATGAATGCAGTCACGCAGCTATCTACCATGATGGATGACTCAACCCTCTACATTATTCAGATGCCATAGGACATTGCTTTGGTGTTAGGGAGTCATGGCATGGCACAGGATAACTGCCACAGAAGAAACTACTGTGAGGCCAGAGGAAGCTACGTCTGTATCAAGGTTTTTAAATAATCTAGCTGTTGATAAGCTTGTGGGGAAAACTTGTTTTTAAGACTCTCAAAGGTAGGCTCGTCACTCTTCTAGCTAAGCAACTGATTAACCAAACCAAACAACTTACATGTGACCAGTTATACCTATTTTTGCCCTAATTTGCATATATAAGATTGTGAATTGCCAACCACACTATCACAGGTATTTCTGAACTGCTGCTGAATCCATTTAACATGAAATGCATATGGACACTGGGCAAAGTGACTTATTTACCACTACTCACATGTCACTGGCTAGATAGTTTGCCAGAGTTAAAATGGACATAAGCTACAGTACTGGTTCAACAATGTTTTGCCAGTATTTAACCTGTATCATATGTAAAATGACAAACACAACCCAAGGCCACATCTATCTGTCATATAAAACTTATACAGAATTATTTTATCACTAACATATTTTGCTGTGTACAGCAGTGGATAAATATGTAATTGTAAGCAAAGATCTTAATCAGATCTGAACTGTGATATTTTGAAAGTAGTACGCAGTATTTGAGTTGTGTGAACGAAAACTGCAATGCTCTATATTTTGCAGTGGACTGGTTTTGGCTCTGTGTATGTGTGTGTGTGTGCATGTGTGAGCGTGGGGAGGGTTCTCATGGAATAACACTGGGCAGATTTTACCCATGAGAAACAACAACAAAAGATGCCTCAGAAGTATGTCAGAGTGCCCTCATATCTCTGTGGTGAGGGCAGAGAGGGTACAGAGTGCTGGAAGGGGTCAGCCAATTTTAGAGGGTGTCTTGTTTTCTATCTCCATCAAAATCCAGTGGTTGTCTTTGGGCAGCTGCATTGAAATACATAACAAATGCTTTTGAGAAACACAGAGCCAATCAAAGCAGGCATCAGGACCTAGATGCAGCCAATATGAGACAGTTATTTGAAGTTTGAGGTTTTCTGCCTCTAAATAACCTCATTTACTTTTCAAGCTTCAAGGTTTAAGACTATTTCCCATAAATGAGTAGAAATATTGTTGCACAAAACAATTGTTTGGGTTTTGGACCCGGGTCATGATACATTTCAAATATTTAAGGAGTACAAACAGAAACAGAAAACAGATGCAGCAGAGTTGGGCTTTAGCTATGCAAAAACAAAACTTTAGTTTTGTTTTGGGGTTTGACTGAGATGAGGTGATTATTGTGAACACCGATAAGGGTGCTGTAAGTCAAGCCATCAACATAAATATCAACATATTTTGCAATTGTCCATTGCCATCCCTGCACTAAATTCAATGTTCTCAAGTATTAAGCTCAGTTCAGTAGAAAGGTGCCTGACACAATAAGTCATTATGTGATGCTTCAGTTTTGAACTAGATAAATAACTTCAAATAGCTTCAAATAAGAAATCAAGTTGATACTAAATAGTAAAATGTTCTGACGACATATTACTAAGTTCAATGTCCAGTTTGTAAATCATCTCATTTGATATCTAGGTGCCTAAAGTGACAACACAATCATGACCTTATAGATGGTGGTGATTTCAGGGTCTTGAATGAGCCAGGCTGAGAACCCCGTCCTTGATTAGCTGCAATTTTGTAGAGTTGATCCACTAGTATAATAATAAGGACCAAGCATTATCCTATATCTGGCAGCCCAACACTCATCATAATTACCCTAGCAACTGTGTTCCTCCTCTGAGCATTGCTAATCTGTGGAGGCTGTGATCCTGCCGTCAGTTTCATTCGGTCACTGAAAGAGAGGGAGGCGCAGTACTGTACCACGTACACGCTTGTGTTATGAATCATAATGCATAAACAGAGCAAAGGAACAGAGGACATCTTGACCTAAAACAGGATGGGGGACGAGGGAAAGTACAGGAAGGAGGTTATTGGTTTAAACTTGGAAAACAACTATCAGCACAGGAGTCTTTGGACTAAGGAGGGCTACTGTGTGTTGAGAGCATTGGTGCTTTTAAGCCCAAGAAACTGAGGATACGAGGAAGGTAAAGGGCCTATTGAATGCCAAGCTATCTTGCCCTGGCATTTAATCAAAGGAATTAAACCTTGGGAAACCAAACCCACAGGTTATCCTCCAGGAAGCATACCAAGTAGTTATCAAAAACAGCAAAGTTCAAAGCTGCTCAATTTTCCTATATTAGACAAGTTTTGGTCAGAGCCCTCAGGCTTGTTTCAGGGTAAAAGAACTGTGTTAGAAATGTTAGTGCTTGCATGCTTGGAAGGCAAGAGGAGTAGATGGGTACTTGTAGTTGAGAAGTAAGTCCATCAGAGAGGGTGATGAGTTAGACCCAGAAAATCTGACCTGATACATAACTGTCTCCCACAGACAGAACAGTGTGGTGTAGTATGCCCAATGCAATATGTTTTTTTTTTTTTTAGACTTTCTTTAGGCAAGCACAGTGTCAGCATTTGTTTTGTTTTTTTAGCTTAATGTGAGGAGTTTGAAAATGAAAGCATGCGACAAATCCCAGGACTTCTCAAAAGCTGCAGTGGTCTCTAAAGTACTGTGGCCTTTTCAGTGGTGCAATATTAGTGACTCAATCTGAAAAACTGCCTTTTTTTTTTTTTTATTGAAAACACATGCCTTCTGGGTTGATTGAGGTGTTACACTAAACATACAAAACATATGAAAATGATATAATTTGCTTGGATGAGCTAAAGGAATATTAGCAGGAATGCTATGATATTGCATATGCATGCATACTTAGGCCTTTATTGCTTTGCTTCAGCATGACAAATTGCCACTGTGCAATACTAGACATTTTTCTTTGGTCATATATAAATCTTGGTTTGTCAACAATAACACCGTAACTTCACCAGTCTCATGAAATATAGGCATGGCATGAATGAGACAAGTCCCAATTGCAAGTGAAACTTAAACCACTAGGGCATAAGTCCTGTTATTCTTTAAGCCCATTGCCAAGGCTAAAGTGCAACAGCTTAACTTAATGTAAAACTATATTTACACATTCAAGCACCATGCAGGCCTTGTTATGATGAAATCAGACTGGTCGCATATTTAGCATGTTCATTACTGAAGCATCTGACCTGCCAGGATCCTGGTATGGCTTCAATAGACAACCCCATCTGTCTGACGTTAGGACCATTGGAAACAGATGGACCTTTAATTGTATTTTTGCCCAAATTGCAAAATAGCTACTTGGGAAAGAAGCTAAAATAACATACAAACAACAGCAACTATGATAACAACTGTGTCTGGAATGGAATGAGTACAGTAAGAGATCAAAAACATAAGGCACACAAATTCAACTCTATTCTTTGAAAGGGGATCCTCCCAACATTACTGGCCCAGTATTGGTTTACTCTGCAATTTTGTATTTCTCTCCCCACGCCAGCTCCAAAATCTCCATCATGCAGGAGGTCCGTGCAAATAACACTCATCAGACTTTCCAAAACATGAAAGACTGATACCTTGCCTCTTTTCAGACAAAAGAATAAATGAAGAAGGGCTGAAATTGATATTTGTAGAAAGAAACACTGAAACGAAAAGTAGATACCCAGGCCCCAGAAGTAGTTTTATAAACCATAATGGGAAAATGCTGCCCAAAGAGCACATGTGATGGAAAATCTGGACTTCACAACAAGGCCCAGGTCTATCTATTACATCCTTCAGATAAAATGCAATGGTTGCATGGACTGCCCTGACACTTCTGGTTTAAATAGAGAATGGTGAAGACAGGAAAAGTATCATGAAAATGTTTTAAAATAATACTTATTGAATACATTTTACCAGCTTTAGAAAACAAAACCAAAGATGTGATTTAAACCACTGCCAACAGTGCACTGCATCTGAATAGCCTCCGCTTCCAAAACCCCGCAATTTTCAGCAATGGACGAAAGGGAAAGAACAGATAAACAGGCTTTTTTTTTTTTTATATATATATTTCAGTCCAAATCACATCAAGGTATAAACAGTGAGCCCAGAGCACATCTCCTATTCTTTTTCAAAGTAAGTCCTGCTGTTCCATTTCAAATACCTTGGGGTTATGGGTCATAATGCTGCTTTCCAGCTTCTGAACACGTTTATTCAGGCATCCTACTGTAAATAGGGGGAGATTCAACATCAAATATCTCTATTCCCCATGCTGGCCCTTTCGTCTGTTCTGAGTGGATGTGTGCTTTTGGCTAACAAAGTAATGGTTTCTCCTTTTCTCTTACCAGACTCGGAATACCAAGTGGCAATATAATTGAGGACAGTACTGAATACAGTTTTCTCTGGAGTCACAATGCATCAAGTAGAACCCTAAAGAGGTCATTCTACTGAATAGGTGCAAATTGCTGTCAGACAATCAAAGAAAAAAATAGTTTAAAACATATCTGATAATGAAATTACAGATGTTCATTAAGATCTAGATATTATCCACTGTAACCCAAAATTAATTTGAGATAGCAGTAACCTTAACAGACATAATCTCTTGATGCATGCTCAATAATCCAGGTAAAAGAATCCCAAAAAGCTGAATCTGTTCATCTGGACGTAGCAAATTGGACTGAACTGGACTGAACAAATTCAGCTTTTTGGGACTTAACAGACATAAATTAATTGTTTATAGTGTATTTTCAACTGGCGATGGCTGTCCTGAACTATATTCTCTAAATCTGAACTGATTAAAATGATAATGAAATAGTTGTTTCTTATTTTTCAACTTTTGGATCTTTTTTATTTTATAAGCACAGTTTAAAAACGTACACCTTTTAAATTCAGTTAGTTTCAAAAGTCACACTGAGAAAATGTATTTCACTGTTTTCTAAAATCAAAAAAGGTGTCAAAAGTCTGAAGTCACTTACTAACATTCCTTACTCCCACAACTAGATGGCATTTAACAAGACAGTAAGAATTTTCTCCTTTTTTCTTTTTCAAATCTATAATCCTACTCCCCTCAACAAATGTTTCTTCCAAAGGCAAAGAAGAGAGTCAAGTATGCCCGGGATGTCTAGTGGTGCCTGGTACTGGGATGTCTCCTTAGGATCTAGGGAGTTTGGAGGCCAAGTCAATGTGGACGGTTCTTTGTTGTGTTCCTCGAGCAGTTTTTGTGGTGTGGCAGGGTACACTGTCATGCTTGGGGAGGCTGCTGCTATGAGTGATGCTTTGCCATTGGGAGGATCCGTTGGTCTGCAATGATGATTAGTGCACGTCAAAGTAAAATCCATATAAATGTGAGGACCTAAGGTTTTCAGGCAGAGCAGTGCATTCTAATGAGATGATCAATGTTATTCACTTCTCTTCTAGTTCTAATTCCCTCTTCCTCTGGTTTTAATGTTAGGTGACCAGGTTATTATTGTCTTTTGGTAGCCACAAATTTGGAGAGAAGAAAAATATGCCAAAAAAGGTCAGAAAATAAAATGTGAGCGTTAAAAGAGGTGAATGTTATACAGTTTACATACAGGCAAAGTTCATTTCAAGATGCTTACAAGCATTTCAGCAGACTGGCTAAAACAAGTCTCAACCAATGTGGCAAATAACTCAAACTTAAAGATAACATAAAGTCAATATATGTCAGGAAATTCAATTAGTGTAGCTTAAGTTAAGACTTGATGCTCCTAGGTGTTAGAAGAGGTAATAAATGTGTTATAAAGCCCTTACAAGCCCCTAAGGACATTAAGGGCTGAGCTGCAGAGCTGTTTACGAGATTGTTTATTACAGGCTAGGCTTATCATTTACCACACAGCAGTGGCTAAAATGAACTAACTAAAAATAAATAGTTGATTCACTGGTACTCAGCCAAGGCTACTATAAGACCCTTGTTTAACTAAATACAATAATATGAAAGGTCTGAATGCATCCAGTGGAAAGGTGAGGCAAAGAGAAACAGAAGTAGAACAAAGGAGGACAACAGAGAGGAAAGGAGAGAAAAGAGAAGGGTGACTAGCAGGTGGCTTCATATTGTCTCGATCCACCACATATGTCCCGTCCACTGCTGAGCTGACAGGTAGGGACACGATGTGTTGACCCGAGGGCCTGTTAGAGACCTGCAAGTGGATAAATATAGAGCAGTGGGAGAGCATAGGTGTCTTAAATGACATATCTAATGAAGCTCATCCTCTGCAGTCTATTCACCAGTCCGGAAAAGGCTTATGAGAACACAACTATTGTGTGGTAGAAAAGATACAGCTCTAACCACCCATTCTTTAAAGTAAACACTGATAGCAGTGGAATTGAGTCTTTTATTATATCTTTCATGTGCTTCGACAAACATCCTCCATCCTTTTCTAGTAGTAGCATACACAATATAAACATAAACAGCCCTATGCCTCATTTGGATTTGCTGTGAGAGATTCATATTAAACCTTTGCAGCTGTTTGTGTTCCATTTGCATATGAGAAAACAGTTTCAAAAGGCTTGTCTATAATGCATAAGACCCTTTTAGGCTGTGTTTACTGCAACACTCTATTCCACCCACTGACAATCCATGCACAGGTTTGCATCATTTTGTGAGACATGCCAGTTTTGAATTATTCAGTCACTCATCTCTACCACAGCACCGCATTTAACAAACACATATGCACATTCATATATAAAAAAAAAAACAGCATGGTCTACAAGAATACTACAACAGCACCTCAGTCAGTCCCTTTGGAGAGGTGGGAATCCTATTAACTAGCCGTCAGAACCTGTCGGGCGCCTTTCCTGATGCCAGGCCCCTTTTGTTTGAGGGGAATAGGATGTACACTACCAGTCCATTTACAGGCTGCCTTCTCTGTGTACTTTAATGGGCCCTGGGCCTTGAGTGTCATGAGCAGAAGAAAACACAGTTTAATTTTCCTTCACAAGTGCATAAAACAAGCACCTTCACTGTACCAGCCCTATGCATAATTCACTGCTGGTGATGTGTGTGTTAAACGCTACTGAAATATACATGGCGGCATATGCAAATTCTGCAGTCCTCTCACATGCTGTACTTGCTAAACAGAGACCAAGAGAATAGCATGCCACAGACAGCCAATTCTGGACACAGACAGTATGCAGTACAGTATGTAATTGGAGTATGTGTTCATGTTCTGGGGGTGCTAGTTGCACATGTGACAGTGGATCTTAACTGTGTAAAGTAGGATAATTCTTGATGTACCCTTAAATGTTCTATAATGCCACTGAGGTATTTATATCATGCAAACACTGATGTGAAAAACCCAGTAGTTTCTATGAAGCTGCACCTCAGTTTCTAAAGACTTCTTGTTGCGTTAAATGGAGTAAAAAAATCTAAATTTGGATGAAGAAAGCTTGATTATAGCTGAGATGAAATAAACACATACTGTAAAATATTCTTCCTTTAATAGTGGTCATTAAAGGAACTGCGGATGTACTGCTGCTTAGAGTTTCCCTGCATGTGTAAGTGTGCATGTGTCTGATCTTTGTGAAAGGATGCTGATGAGAGCAGAGGAAAGGACAGACTGGTGGTGTCAGATAATATAAATGAGAGAAGAAATGTCTTTATCCCAGGTTTGGACACCCCCCTTCACACACATACACGTGCACTTTCCTTACTAACTTCCTCAGTGTGTGTTGATGTGTGTTTGTGTGCATGTTGTGGACCAGGCGCTGGCTCAGTTCGATTCCCAGCAGTGTATCTTTAAAAGAGCCTTCCTACTGGGCTGCCAGGCTGTCCCACCTAACGTGACAACAGCCCGGCTGACACCCCACAGCTCTGCCGACACAACCCACACATTCAACCCACAATCTGCTCCCCAGATTTGGTAGGATGGGGAGTCATTTAAAAAAAAGAAGACAATATAGAAGAAAGAAAGAATCCTATACTCAGGTGTGCTACACAATGATGGTCAAGTGTAGGCCTATGGCACAATATATGGTGGTTCGAGACTTTTTGCACAGAACTGCAGATTCTGCTGTACTTACTTGACTAGGGAAGTAATATTCAGTTGGAGCTCAGACAAAGGTTTGAGCATGAAAATGCCACACAGGCAACAGCAAGCCACCCAAATTTTCATTAAAAAAAGTATCTAAAAAAAAGCACCTTGACCATGTGTTTCATAACATAGAAAATAACACAAAATCTGATCAAACAAAGAGTGGATGGGGAGTTGAATCTTTACATTCACTGAGCTGTGGTAATATGTTGTGGATATACTTAGATTTGACATTTATATTGCAGTGACCTAAGGTTTTATAAGCAATAATTTTCATGTAAATAGATCTTTTTTATTTTTAAGTTTATTTATTTAACCCAATTTCAACCTTTCTATAAACTAAAACTATTAGTAAGAGACATTGCTACATATGATTTATTTACTGAAATCCTAAAGTTATCCAGAATGCAAAAAAAGAGCAGAACACAATCAAATTTCATGCATATTGCAAACACAAACATAATGAAAGGTGCAGTGCACATTTGTTTTTTGCCAACATATGTACAGTAAATCTGGCCCTCAGCATAAATGTCCAGCTGCCAAAAGCTGTGGTGTCACTGGTGTTGAACACTGTGTTAACAGGATGTGTAATGTGGTGTGCTGCTCCTGTGCTGCAGCCAGGGCTGGGTGGCAGCAGCACTGTAGGCTACAGTAGGGTGGTTATCATGAAGCAGTTATGTAGCTGCTCTGCTGGGCCAGTCTAATTACAGGAGAACAGCGTGCACCAGTCTGGGCCTCCAAATGGCACCATATGTTTTCCCAGACTAACCGGCTGAATAAATGCCATTTAACCATTCAGGATGCACTGTGCTCTGTGTCTGGAAATCAGTCACTCACACTTATATAAAACCATTCATCCCGCACCCCAACACGCACACACACAAAAAAACATACCACCCACCTCTGCCATATAAAACTCAGATGTCGGCCATTTACCCGGCTTACTCCACCATGCATACTCACACAGCATCCTGTCCCGTTTAACCATTTACAAATCCTATTGTAAGTTTGTCTGTCTCTCTCTAACACACTCACTGCACATTTGCATAATTATTCTCTTTACTGTGTTGTAGCCAGTTAAGTTAACTAAAGCGGTCTGGTTAATCAGAAACAGTGTTTCTAAGAAGACAGCAACGGGTTTAGGGTGATGTGCAGTGAGCAACCCATGCAGTGAACGTGATCAGTAACTTGACAAGGGTCAACACAGGTAAGAAACAAAAGTGCAAAAGTATGCTTCATTTCTCTTTTGCTATCCAAGCACTGCAGTATGAACAGTACAAGCCAGGAGTAATGTTCAAATTCTCTGAGTGTTCATTTTGAATCTCTACACAGCACTTTATATAGTAGTCACCAGACCAGGAACCAGTGACTTATCATGGGCTTGTATTAAAATTTAAAGACCTTAAAATATATAGACTTTGTAATGACTTTTTTTTTTTTTCCTTCCCTGCTTTGCTTTGATGTGAACACGGAGTATTCCCCAATCAAAACTCACTGGCAAAACCACACAGCATCACTGATAATAGGAAATTATTCATTGTGGTTGCAAAAAAGCTGACAACATTTGTATCATGACCTTTTTTTGGGAAAAGCTCACTCTATCATCACAAGATAGACCTTTCACACATCATCAGTTTGTTAATGAGAACAGCCTAGAAAGAGGCACTCATAGATGCCTATCAAGAGCAGAAAACAAAAAGAGAATGTAAGTAAATATGGACTGTAATTAGTATGACAAGGTTGAAAAAACAGATAACACATCGCAGCAGCCTGAAGGCCTACACTTCCACACATGCACACGCACACTTGCGCATGCATGAGACACACACAGGCATTTGAGTTCACACTTACACACACTAAGAACAAATCAAATGTTTTAATCAGCTTGCTACAGCACATAATGAGGATCCACTAAGCTCCAGCTATCAGCAGCCATCGGCCACTTCGTTGTGCCTTCAAAGAGCTGATTTTTCACTTCTTCTACAACAAGCTTAACACAGTAGCTTTCAAGAGTGAACACAGTCTGGGCACTGCAATAAAACCTGAAAAAAGTAAGCAATGTTTCAGCAAGTGATATGTATGCGGTAAAGCTAAGAAGCAATTATGTGCAAGTGGACACGACAGCAAAACCTCTAGAGAAAATGCGTAGGAGCGGAATGCACCCTATTTGTCACCATTGTGATTTACAACATGTAAATATTAGAGCATAGCTGTATGTGGTCTTGGTAGAGATGAAAGTCTGTGATATGCAACTCTGCAAACCATAAATCTAACAATACATGCTTAAATACCTTGCATAACCTAACTCACTAAAGTACACTAACATTAAACTGATACAGTATCAGTTTACCTCTCCCCTTGAGCATAAACACACACACACAGACACCTGGTGATGCAGCACAGTATGCACCTGGCCTAGCCACACCTGCTGAGAAAGGCAATCAGATGAATCAGTCAAGTCAGTTACACACAGCATAGTTTCCACAGAACTGAAAGTATGCTTAAATTCTTACTCAACTATCCAGGTGTGTGCCTGTAAGAGAGAAGTGTACATGAAGAGATGCACAGAATGTGTGCAGCTGGGCCTCCTGTTGCGGTTTCTGGCCTCCTGGCACAGCTCTGACCTCTATGAGAAAGACTTACAGCTCCAGCCCTCCAGCTGGAGAAGTGACGACCTGAGAACACAACAATCTAAGACACTCGTCCTCCTGTCCTTGTCTCCTTCCTGCCTGCCTGCTGTAGTGTGTCCTGAATGGGAGACATACAGAGGTAGGTCAGCCTGCCTGACTGGATGAGTCTGCCATCCTTCAAATCATTTCTGCATTTCTTGGCTTATTTTTAAACTTTTTCTTAACTACTTTTCATTTAGCATCTTTTACCCCTTTTATTTCCTTTGATATCCAAATTAATATATGTATGTCTGACCTATTTTTGTTAAAGATACCCTTGAGAGTCAATGCTCTAAAGCATTTAAAAAAGATTCCAAGTATTTGTTCTTCCATGTGACAGCATGTGCTGCCCTCTTGCTTGACTGCTAAAAGAAACTGAAAACGCAGGAGAAGTGATATTTCTGTTATGGACCTTGCATTTCCCTATAAGGAGGGTGGCCTTATGGGTAGAGGGTGTGACATTAGTCCAGCATTGTGATAAGTGAGGGTGTGTTTAGCATGAGAAGTGACATTACCTGCTTTAAGCCAGAGCTGTAACTTGTCTAGATATGCCTAAATTTCAATCTAACAGCTTTCTAAATGTGTGTACTGTGTTGCTGCCCTAAAAGAAAGTAAGTATAGGCCTCGTTTGTGCACAGTTACAATAGTTTTGTTGTTTGAACAGAAATACATGTGTGGTGCCTGTGCCATTATTCCAGCAAAAGCATATGGTGACTAACATATTATATCAACCAAAAAACAAAAGTAACAAAAATATGATAGGCCATAGTTGCTGTAGTTAAGGGCTAAATCTGATTTCTTTGACACAATTAATTACTATCTATAATATCTGTTGACATACTTATGTCTCATTGACATCAGTTTTGCACATAAAGACTGTAAAATATGAATACAATATACCCTCAAGCAAAATATGCTCCAACAAACTGCAGCAGCAGAGGTTGCCATACATGACAAACGTAAAGCAGGTAAACTCGAGCCTCCGTTGAAACATCCGGTGCAGGCTGCTGTAAAATAAATGATGCTGTTAGCTGCAGTCTCGCAGGTGAAATGTGCTGCTGCTACAATTATTCTAATGCCAGCATGCCAGAATGCTAGTGCTACCAAATGCTGCTGTCAACCCAGGGGTTTAATTAGTTTGGCACGTGTGCCACTTATAATCACCTGCCATTACCAGTTCTGGCTGCATCTGCTTACACGTCTGTCAGTGCCGGGCAGGCTGTATGTGTGTGTATAGGTCTGTGGATGGGTTCATGAGAATATATTTTGGCAACAGAAAAAAAGGCCTCAACGGTTGATTTACTTGCACCGGTTCTTTATAATTTCTATATTTTTATATACAGACATGAGGGAAGGATAGATAACTATAAAACACAGGAGTCCTTTCTTTCAAGTGTATATTATAAAGCTTTCTAAACAATCTGTCAAGTACAGCGAGGACGATTTTATTAGTGGTACAGACTTGTCAGTAGGCCATCTGTACACATACATTGTGAAAACAGAAGGGAGCAAGGCTTGGTAGTGTCAAACTGCATTGTGAATAGAGCTACACCTCAGGCTGAATACATCACATTGTGATTTCATGAGAGCTGGAAGAGGAGGAAGAAGGAAAAAAACTTCAGGGCAGCGAGTGAATCTCGACCCAAAACAGGGGAAATGGAAGTTAAAAGTGAATCGTTCACTCCCCCTGGCGTAGCAGTGGCTACCTCTAGGGCTGGAGGAGGAGGAGGAGGAGGAGGAACAGGAGGAGAAGAGGAGCCCCCTGGCTCCCACAGTCATGTGACTACTGAGCACAGTATCTGAAGGATGGACCTCAGGCTGTGTATTTAGCAGCTCATGAGTGTGTGCGTGAATGTGTGTACATGTGGCTTCACACATTTGTGTGTAATGTACGTCTTTGTGCAGCAGAGCACATACACAGATTCCCACTGACTCAGTTCTTGAGAATCACCTATGCTTGCCACAATACAATAGCTCTAACTATCCCTATTATTTTCAGAAAGTTCCCATTTAGCACTAAACCAAGGCTTTAATATTGTGCCGCCTCAAAAACATCTGTTGGGGACTTGTGTGGCTACACTAATTACAAATATCTGCAGTAATCCGCCGCTGATAAGAGAGCCATTACTCCACAAGACATTTATCACTATGGGATTGATGACCCATTTCAGAAGCTGCCTTTGTACAGGGAAGTGAAATCGCTGATATCCCTTTTATCCAACATCACTGCTGAAGCCATCCATTCGTCAGGAGGCAAGCTAGTTAGAATTGTAATTAACAGCTATGGACTTTGGCCCTAATAGAATTTTTGCAGGAAACTGCAGATTGACATAGGAGGGGATGGGGGGGGGGATTGTACAGTGTTTTTCTTTTCTTACTAATTGCCACTTTGAGACTGTGTCTGTCGAGAGAGGCACTCTATGCTGCGTCAAGAAAGTGCCAAAGCAGCAGCACTCCCCATTCTCCAAATGCAGGATTTCTGTACATTTGTTGATATGCATTTAGCCATGTACATTCACAGGTACACAAACACAAACACAATTTCATAGGTCAAACATAAAATATGCACATCTGTACTCAGATTCATAAGTTACGGATTTCCTCTGAGTCTTTTCATTCCCAAGCACACTTGCATACCCACCCACCTAGACATGCAAAAAAGTGGAGCAGCAGATGATCACAGTAGGTAAGGACTAAAGGTCTGGCCACCTGCCGGCCACGTCCCGTCTTTGTAGCAGTAATGAACAGAGACAGCTTGGGGACGGCCCTGCAAGCTTGTCCCCCCTTCTAGCCTCCCTGCTTCGGGGCAAAGCTGGGGGCCCTGGGGTGACAGGAACGCCAGAGATGTTCCACTCACTGACAGGCAGGTCTTACCTGGCCAACCTGCTGTACACATTTGCCACACGACACACACACAAACACAGGGACAAATGTGGATATACACAAAGACGTGCATGCATTAGTGCCATATATATGTGCACGTAACTGCTCACACGTGTTAAAGTTCCTTTGCATATGCACAAACTGAAGAACACACACACACACACACACACACACACAAACTGACCCGGTGTAATTCCTCCAGCACACGGCTAGTGACAGGAGCAGCTGCGGCCGCTACGGCAGACAGATGAAATTTTCATAACTATCTCCTCCAACTTCCATCCTCACCTTCAGGATAATTTATGACCTGCCTGCCAGCCTTGAAGAGACAATATGCTTGCTATGAAATGAAGTGTTCCAGCAGTGTAGGTTATAATTAACAGAGAAGGGGAGAAAGATGTGTGTATAAGAAGTGGGAGGGCTGGAGGGCTCCCCAGGTGGGGTGGTTATGGTAGATGGGGTTGGGGAAAAAGGGAAAGGATGGAGCATGTGGTGCGCACACATGTAAAATCTACATATGTGCACATTTAAACACCACATACATTGCCGCAGTTAGCTCTGTGACTCCAGCATTAAACAGCAGCACAAAAGTAATTAACCCCCAAAAAGTGCCTGTAATAAACAATATTCAAAACACAATGAAACCTTAGAAGCATCTGTTATACAGATTGTCTGTGTGTTAACTGAGGCCTACACATCCCACTATTCTTTATCATGGTCCCAACGGTACAGTTTTAACTAACTTATTGATTTAAATAAAACTGCTTCATAGAGAGGGCCAAATGAGCACCTTCACAGTACTCCTACCAAAAACAACCTGGATTTGGAGCAGATACACAGTAAAGACAGTGTTTTGTGTGCAACTTCCATCTTCCCATAATGTTATATTCTCAATGTTGTTTCACATGCATGCCACACATCCTCACCCAATCATGCTCTATCAGCTCTATGGGATGTTGGGTTTGACCAGAAAGAATGTCCTGGTTTTCCTGACTACCAGTAAAACAGGCCCAAAACTACCCCACCCCTTACCACACTGTCTATTCCAAACACAAATCTTGTTTCCATATTAAAAAGGCAGCTTTTAATGGGCAGCTGTCTCTGCAACAAGTGTGTTTAAATGGCTGTGGGACTTTTAATGACATTTTCAACTCTCTCTTTCCTGCTTTCTATGCCGCAGTTCTTTGCCAAGTTCTTACTGTGAAATGCATAATTATGAAATTACTGTTTTCATTAAAACCTGTAAATAATTTAATGTACTTGTGAATCAAGTCAAGGATAAGCAGAGGAATTCAACAAAAGACAGCATGAGTGCGATACTGATTCCTGCTAATGCAAGCCTTCTGTTCCCACAGCAAACCACAGAACGAGTGAAAGCATGTACCTTAACAGCTAATTACTAACTTGCATGAGAAACAGGCAAGACGGAGGTAAGTGCATATTTACATGGGTAAAATTTGTTTGTGCCATAAGTAGAAGGTAAGTAAATACAATCATCTGTCATCTCGTTCAAAACACATTAATGCAAGAATAAGACATACTCTGATGTACTTTCTAGCCTGGGAGCAAACTAGGATGGGAGGACGATTACTACGGAAACAGCAGCTGTGAGGTTCTGCTGAGGTCAGGACATGTCATGCATAACTGACTGATTGTTTAACAGGGGTGGGTGCATGAGAGAAGAACTCATAATTTACAATCAAGCACACACAAACACACACCTCACAAACACCCAGGCCACAGACAATCTCGCTGCACGAATGTAACTGGTCTAAGGGACCACACAGACATGTTTTAGATAAAGACAGACAAATTAGATGACAGAGTCTTAGGCTAACCACTGCGCTTGCGCTAATTACAGGCTGGCCAGCGATAAAAGAGGCAGATGACATGTCCTTATTTGTTTTCTCCCTCAGTGCCCAGATTAAAGTAAACACAGCGATGTAGATGACGGAAAAAGTAGGTGGTACAAAGAAAAAGGCACATAGACAACAAAGATACAGAACATGGCTGCGGGTTGGGAGTTCAGCCCACCACACACAGGTGTTTACCCACCACTGCAGTGAAGAAACCCTTGGGGTAAAGAGACAAAAGTATGCACCCAGCAAAACTACTGGCTTGTAACTCGTGCCAAGGAAAACAAACTGGGCCAGCCCCGTCTGTTCTGTTTGCAAAACAGAGACAAGGTGATGAAGATGTAAATGTGGGGCTGCTGTCTGGGAGATCTGATTAACCTGTCACCTCGAGTTGCAACTTACATCACACAGGCACAGTTGACAACATGCCCGGACCGACCTGCCCCAAACCAGAACACTGGTTTAATGCCAGTCCAAACATCACCACCACTGCTAATTAAACCTACTTATTAACAACCTGATGCCATCTTCTCTGTACTGCACATTACAATCTGTGTTTTCCAAACTCAAGCGCATCTAAGACATGTGGATGTGAAGCCAAATGAAAAAAGTCATGGATTGACAAATTGTTTAAAACAATGACACATAAAAATTTGACAGCTTTGGTAGATGGATGGGAACTGTGTCTGTAAACACTTGACTGTATAAAGTGAGTGAATTGTCTATACCATGATAGCAATCCCAGTATGGTGCCACTGTTTCTAAGACTTAAAGTACAGGGTGGGCCATTTATATGGATACACCGTAATAACATGGGAATGGTTGGTGATATTAAAGTCCTGTTTGTGGCACATTAGTATATGTGAGGGGGCAAACTCCCCAAGATGGGTGGTGACCATGGTGGCCATTTAGAAGTCGGCCATCTTGGATACAACTTTTGTTTTTTCAATAGGAAGAGGGTCATGTGACACATCAAACTTATTGGTAATGTCACAAGAAAAACAATGGTGTGCTTGGTTCCAACGTAACTTTATTCTTTCATGAGTTATTTACAAGTTGCTCTTTGTTCACAGCCATTGACATGTCGAAGAGGTTAACATGTGAGGAGCGGATCGAAATCGTGTTGATATCTGGTGAACGCAGTAACCGGGTCATTGCAGCAGATTTCAATGCAAGACACCCTACGAGACCACCCATCTCCCATGCTACAGTCAGCAAACTGCTTGCTAAGTTCCGTGAAACTGGTTCAGTGTTGGATTTGCCAAAATGTGGACGCAAGAAAAC